>JAZGTK010005574.1:0-17018 GCA_036877625.1 Ambastaia sidthimunki
TTGGTCAACAAGTTTCATAAGAAAGGTTGTGCTGATTCACCAGCAGTGTCTTGTCTGTGAACAGAGTGGCTTTGCTGCTAGCTAGACTAGCCCCAAACAAGCACTAACCAGCATTTAACAAGCCTGGAGAACACATGCCAGTCTGAAGGCCTGTTTATACCAAGGACAATAACAATAGTTCAAAAAATTAAAAAAAAAAAGAAAATAGCAGAGTCCACAACACAACTATAATGCTAACAATACAGAGTAACAAGCAATTTTTTCTGCTAATGAATGATAAACATTGACAGCCAATCAAAATGTGTATAGATTTAATAGGCTTGCACAAAATACAAAAGACCAGAACCCAGATTTTACATCTGTAAGAGAGTTTTATTACTGAGGTTCACATGGAACTATTGAACTGTCTTTCAAATGACACAGTTAAAGTAAAATTACTTTTTTCCTTTGTTGTCCACATGGACAACAACCCACCAAACCAGCTGGTAGTCACTGTTCTGGGGAACTAGTGAAGAAAAATCTAAAAGTAGCTTTTAAAAGCCCATCAAAGTAACTTTATTAAACAGAGATGTGCTTTGCAGAAGCTGACAGCTAAGCATCTAGTATCTCCATTTCCTGTCTTGTTTGGCTGGATAACTTCTCCAGTCAGGTCATGGAGATGTTTCTAATGTCACATCTGTACTTCCAGATGCTGCAAATGGGTTTCAAAATGGACCACATCTCAGAATATCAAATTGAAATATGGAGGCGATTTTGTACCTTGTTAATAAATAATGTAAAAAAGCATCTAATGTGCAAATCTAATGTTACCTGACTTTTCTGACCGATTTTTAGAGGAACTTTCAGAAGCTCTCTCTCACTCACTGTTCACTTTTCCTCTTCTATTTTTACCATTCAGCCTATGGACAGTTTTTAAAGTGAACTCTCAAAAGAGGGAGAAGATTGTTTTGTCATTCCTCAAATGCATTTTTAATGCTACAAGCTTCAGTCACAGGCCATAGCATGAAAAAACACTTGCATGGTTGCACACAAACTGCTGGTGCAGTTATAAAACCATCAGATGTTTAATTATTGTGTCTCAGAAGGGCCATTTAATAGTCTATATTTATAGGCTGTACTGTAATCGCTATTGTACTGCAAGCAATACATATTGATAGCTGCCTGAAATGTTTGTACAGTGATGTACTGTATCTTGTAAATATTTTAAAACAATCTCAATTTTATAAAACAGTTTTATCATACCGGAAAAAATACAACTTATGACATTAACAGAAACAAAAAGGGAAAGTGTTGAGGATGAAATATGATGATACAGTCTTATATTAAATTTTTACAATTTTACTTTTTACAGTTTAACAGCGAGAGAGTTAACAAGAGATGGTGAGTGTAACTGATGAGTTTAGTGTTATAACAATGAAGACACAATATTCTCACTTAGAATAAAATATGTAGCTATTCTCACTACAGAAGATATAGTGTTATAAAATGCTGTACAATTTTATTGATCAGTCACAGTCAAACCTTTAGTCCAACAGCTTCTTATAAAGATAAACATATATACATGTGTACATATATATTACATACAATACTGTGATATACTGTGATGGACTCCAGTACTGCCTATGCTCATTACACAGTGTAAGTAGTGTGGAACTTCAGTGTTTACATATTTATCTTGTTGCTTCACACATTTTATTGTGTGGTTGTAAGCAGCTGCCACCGTTACTCCCCTTTCACTGACTCTGTATATAAAAGTAACTCATCACTTGCTCTGCCAATCATAAAAGTTGATTGACTCTGTAACTGTACACACTGTACACATACACATGAGTCATTTTCACAGTGAAAATAGAAAGTAATGCTCAAGCTGCTTAAAACACATTTTGTCCCCAGTATATAATTAAGTGTATATTATTGTAGCTCAACTGGTGGAGCATTGCGTTAGTAGAGTGTTTACACTGGCCGTTAGCATCATCAGATCAGTAAGGATTTATACATTATCTTCCTCTGTACCATGAAAACTCTAGACAACAGAGATTATATAGTAAGTTTTACCCTTTATGACACTTTCTGTCCTTCAGGATTCAGTCAGTCAGTCAATCACTGAGGCTCTATCACATTCATCTCTGTTTAGCAGCTCTTGTCAGGATATATAGACCTTCAGCACTTTTCCAGCCATTTTAAAATACTATCATATCTGTCAACAAAATATTATAAGGGGGTCACAACCTCAATCTCCACAGCAGCCCAAAGGCCCTTTGGCTGCACTGTTACCCAGCTGAAGCAGGAAATTGTTACCCACCCTGCCTGTGATTCAGTAAGTTACAACACCTTCCCTTACTGCGTGTGTGTGTGTGTGTGTGTGTGTGTGAGAAGATATTTAAACAGACATGCAATATGTAAGTATATTTTTGTTTTAATGTATTTTCATGCATTTCTGTTCATGCGGATCATTCAAATGTAGCCTCATGTTAATAAATCTGTGTTTTGGTTTTAAATAAGACACTGAGAAATGCCAGTAACTGCAGAAGCACACACCTTTCCCCTGTGTGTGTTATTGGCTACAGCGCTACACATTGGCCAAAGATTTCATCCCAGAAACGTCCCAAGCATCTCAAAACAAAAGACAATAAAATACAGGCAGAAAATACAGTGTTTCTGTACAGACACAAACACCAGCACACACTGATCATGATTAGAAGGATTATTTTAGAATGAGTCCATCCTTTAATATTAACATCATCATTAGTTTTTCAACTCTAGTTGTGTCTCACTGGTTCTTTGTTTGGTTGTGTTTGGTATGTCTCACTTGTCCACTGTTTGGATCTCTAAAGGTGTTTGTAATACTTTGAAACTGCTTTCTTGCTCCTTGTGACTTTTCCTATTAGTACCACATATGGGAAATGATAGATAAATGCTCTTTTATTTGTTTTATATGTTGCTTTGTGTATTTCATGTTATTGTTAAAACTTTTATTATAACTTCCCACATAACTTTGTTCAGCACACAGTAGCTTTAACACCGTAGCTTTCTATTTTGTTTTAGTCATCATTGGTACAGTCCCCACATACAGACTGTTTCAAACAATACAATAATACTGCCCTCTGAAAGCCAGCAAATTCAGACATAAATCCATATTGTGTCATTAAACAGGAATCTGTATGTTGCTTACAAAAAAGTTAGTAATTTATCACAATACAAGGCCAACATTTTGTAGTCTTCAAGAGATAAACATGATTTTTGCCTGAATAATGATATTGATACAATATCTAGCAGCAGGGGCTGACTGCTAAGCTAAAACCTAGAGCCCTTAAAAACAGCTCCTAGTAGGCATTGCCAAGATGGCGACCAAGTGGGCTGGCTTGCTTTAAAGAGCATTCTTCACGTGAGTTTCAAAACAATCTAAGATCTGGATGCTGCTCAGAAAGGTAGCTGCCCATATAGACAGCGGACAGTGCACTACCTCACAGTGTGCTGTGAAACACCACCACAGACCTGATCATCTAATGTCACAATCAGAGGAACCTTCATGTCCAGAGAACTTTCAAAACATAGCATCACCGTTCTGCTCGAATATTGTGTCCTTGTTACATACAGTGTCTATCCAGTGACCTTGTGAGTGTGTGTGCAAGTGTGTATGTAAATGTAGACACATCACTGAGAGATAGATGGAGGGTTGGAGAAATAAAGACAGCTGTATTGATTCTTCTCTTGATGTTTAAATAACCTCTGTTTACCGGCCAGTTGGCACTTTAAGTGACAGTGAAATTTATGATAGAGTAACAAAACAAAGCAGAGGGCACCTGTGAAAAGACTCATCATATCTTGACATCTATCACTGACAGAGAGAAGCGGTCAGATATACAGGACGCCTCGAGGTCAAGTGACTGGATAAGATTTACACACAGGGCTTTATGCAGTCTATTAGCTTGAAAGAAGATGACCTTGAAAACAGACCTCAGATTCAGATTGGAGATGGGAGCAAACTAGAGTACAATGATGAAAGTCGCTCAAATGACATTCTTAATGAAAGGAGCTGTTCTCTGATTTTTGTTGAATGTGAGAAAGTTGGCCCTGGGTGTTTTTTTGCTGAAAGTGCTAGAGCTCAAACACATGGCTCGACAGAGAAATGGTAGAATTGACTCATATTTCATGTATTTGGTGGATGTTCTGATGGACCTGTGTGGTGGCTTCAGGAAACCACAGATGTCAAGGCTGTTCATCTTTCTCTGTGAGGTACTGAGATGAAGCACAACTTTTTTAGACCTTCTGTCATAAGCCAAACCAGCCATTCAGGACACCTGAGACATTTTCTAGCCTTCATCAATGAGTTCATATTAACTGGAGTTTTGCTCCCTCACCAGCTGTGCAGATCTGCTCTCTGCCGTCAGTGTGTTTGGCTCCTGGTGAAGAACATCTAGCTGCTGAGATGTGTCTTTTTCTGTGTTCCAATTCTCCTATTATGTTTAAGCAAGGTAGACTTCCCAAAACGGTTCCTGACACATTGACTTGCATCTCTTTGCTATAAATTGGATGCGGGCTGGATTTTTGTTCAATTAATGACTTGGGATGGACAGGGAGAGGGAAGGAAGGGTTGGAGTTTTTGGGAATTGTTTGGAAATTTTTTTTAAATTTAGTTTGATGCTGCTAATGGTGCGAAATACACGTCTCACTTTAAAAGGAACAGTTCACCCAAAAATAAACATTTACTTTCACATCATTCCAGCCTACTTTTCTCCAAAAATGAGAAAATGTATTTCACTGTATTTCACTATGTATGTGTTTAGAAGTCTTGCTCTGTGCAAAGCTATAGTGTGACTCCAGAAGTCTCATTGATGATATTTTATAACACTTCCATGCTGCTTTTTGGTCCGTTTGGATCTTGGCAATATAAATCTACATTCATCATACAGCATGTAAAACAGAAGCCCAGATAGGTCTCACATCATATTCAATAAAAGAAAGAAAATATTGTGGATTGGAGCAAAATTGTGACAGATATTTCATTTCTGGGTGCACTGGGTGAACATTTAATACTTAAAGTACAATCTAACCTAAATACTCACTGCTTCTATGTTCAGTGGTATATCAATGTGTTTTCAAACCCCATATATATGTTGAGAAACAATGCTTTCGCTGGTTTCCACTATAGAAGCCTAAAGGACTGTAGAGCTCCACTCGCTCCACTGACAGCCATCAGAAACACTGAGCTGCTAAAGAGAGTGGCATTTTAATTTGGAGGCACAGCATGGTCATTTTAGACAACTGGCCCTTTAATTAAGACTCTATTGAGTTCACTGGAGGGTGGCTAATTCCTGCCGGAGGCTCTTGCTCTCTGGAAAATCAGATCCTTATTGACAGCGGACAGATTGGTTTGTGTGTACACGTGTGGCACGGGCTGGCGGAGTGCGGCACAGCTTGCGAACAGGAATTGTGCATGTGTGTCCGTTTTAATGGCCGCTGGGACAGGTGGAGCTATTTCACCTGCATCCAAGAGATGCAAATCACATACAGCATCAACGTCAGTGTCACGCGCACACCTGCCGCGTGGACAAAAGAGAAATAAATGAGTAAAGGAGGGACTTTAATAAGGGAAGAAAAAGACAGGTCGGGTTTATGTTTCAGGACAGAACAGATTTATTTTGGAATTCCTAGCTTGCCACATTGGCAGGACTGCTGATCAATCAGAGCGGGAGACAGAGTCATGTGATGTGCTGAGAGGTCACTGGATAAAGAGTTCATTATCCAACTGTCCAAACCGCTCTGTTCACCCCGGTCACAGACTCGTCTTCCTGTGTGATGTGCCACTGAGTCACCAAACCACATCCAAGAACCTCCTCCAGTCACACACTCCCATTACAGACCCAACAAAACAAAACTGTGGAAGTTTGAATGAAAACAGCCCTCGTTCTATTGAGTTTCTCCATGACATCTGAAGTGATAATACTGTAAATGTTTAAAACACACGTGTTTGGTGTGTATTTAAGTATTTAACTTTTGCTATAGAATTTAAGGTTTATATATCTTTTGGCTTCAAAGCAAACACTTGTTGGAGCGGCTTGGATTGCTTGTTGGTTTAGAACTTTATATTTGATTTTTTTATGTATATGGAGAAAATTAATCAATAAAGTACCTCAGGTACCACAAAAACGTGGTGGTCACTGTGATGCTCTGTTGGAATAGATAAGTTGGACTGAATTGTAGTCATAAATAAAGGTAACACTTAGTTGAAGTACAGATCTCCATGGAAACTAATGTAGTAGTGGCCTGGCTAAGCTCTCCATGGTGCAGTTTGGCAGCATGGCAACAGGCAGGTCTAAAATGACTAACATTAGCACACATTTACTGTAATGCTGTTCTAAAGGAACCGCTGTGTAGCACTAGAAAGTAACGAGATCATCTGTACACATTTACCCAGAATCCTTCTCTTCAAAATACCCAGGAGCTTTTTTTGCCCTGGCTGCCACTCGCTGAAAATTAAATTGTGCTTCATTTGGCTGCATTAAACCTTAGTTTCTTTTAGCCAAGCCCAATATTTTAATTCATATTGCCCATTTATCTGCTCAGTATTCAATCTGGAAACAATATTCAGACTAAATCGTTAATTGTAGGGAACGAGAGAGATGACTTAGGGTTTTTTTGCCATTGCAACGTGATGAAAAATTATTTCTATAAAGATTCTTAGTCATCCAGGTTATTGAAGAATGTCTTGAGCTTTCAGGAGCATCTGCACTACGTTTGAAGAAAATGTTTTGCTACTCCTCTGAGTGGCCTCAAAATGACTGATGAGAGGTGAAACATCTTCAGTAAGAGAAAAAAAAAAAGTGCAGATTCTCCTGAAAAAATACTGAGTGATTCAAACTTACAAGACACATGATGTTTAAAAATGTGCAAGAATTTCAAAACTCTCAAGGAACATCTTGGCCATCAGGACCAAATTACTATGTTTTGTTACAGCAGATTTTGGGCTTTTTCTAAGAATCAAATTGGATGCTCCCCTTTGAAAGCCTTATCTACACGCCTGTGATCAGTTTAGTTTTAAACTTATATCCAAAATTGGTGTGATGCCTAGAAATCATAATCTTCTATTTTAGCAGTTTTTTTATGAAACATTTGTATCTTAATATTTTGCTGTTGCCACCTTTGTATAAAAGCAATGTAAGGTCACACCTAACAACACTTCTTTATATGTGTAAAATCACCTTGTACAGAGAACCATCTGTGTTTAAAACCCAGTTTTCCTTCAATATCTAATGTATTTTTTCTGATGTTTTTTTTTGAGTGTAACAGAATAATCAATGAGAAAAAATGTACAACAAGACAATTTTATCCACCAGGACTGATCGAATCGTGAAAAGTGGCCATTACAAACCAGAACAGAGTGGAGTGAGACTCGCTGATGTCAAATAAAAATAAAAAGTTGTTTTAGAGACAGAGAAAATTACTTCTACTTAAATTACTTCTTTATGAAGGATTACAAAGACAAATAAATTTTTTCCTAACAACATGCACAGAGGACCACAGAGTATTAAGTAAATCATTTTGACTCTACAACTGACGTGCATGAAACCTTCCCACCCTGTGTTTGCAGGTGTAGAGGCTACTTAACATCCCCAGAACTCAAGCACAGACACCTCGCGTTGCAATCTGAGCTCACTGCGGTGACGGGCTGAGACATCTGGGGACTGGACATCTCTGCTTTTTGGCTTTGTCCTCCTCTTCCTTTTTAATTGGACGGCTGCTATGCATCCGCACCGCTCTGCACATACGTTCCTGCTCGTCCAGCACACGAGGCTTGTTTGAGGTGACGAATGCCGGCAGTATTTATTGGTCTCGAAGGAGAGAAAATAAAGGTCAGGTGAGACAGAGGTATTTTAATTGCAGTGTCAGGACTGTGAGCAGCAGACAGAACAGCAGAGGGCAAGATGTTGTGATGTATTCGTTCTTTCTTGCACATGTCCTCTCTCTCTCTCTCTTGATCACCCACCCTGCTGCTCGGGCTCCAGGATGATTTGATATCTTGTCAAGGTCCCCTCTCTTCATTACACTGGTGTTGTGTTTCTGCAGGAGAGTCTCTGCTCGCCTCTAAAAGTCAATAGCACAAGCCTCTACGGTAGCTGCTCTGTCCTTGCGCCGCTCTGACACAAGACAGTGAAGCCACATCTCAGGAGATCAATTGGAACCAGAGTCAAAACTCCCTTCAAAGTTTCCATTTCCTTGACTGTGAAATTCCACGTGCTTCCAGGAGAACACACGTCCGTTATTTCAGGACAAATCCATGTGCAAACGTCACTGGACAGAGACCACAAAATGTGTTTTACAATCTAATTGCCTTTGACGTGCTGTGCTTGAAACGTCAGGTTCGTAACTTTATAATCACACTTCGTAACACTGGATAAAAGCATGTATCTGCCTACATTCTTCCTGCTGAACAATATACTGTTTAATTCCAAAGTTAAACAGTTTGTGTTAATTAGCTATTAAAAGCAGAGCTGTGGTTAAAAACCTGTGCAACCTGACACCCTGTCGATTGGTTAGAAGCCAGCCAATCAGATTTCAGCTGGTGATTTCAGCTAGCTCTTGTCACTTCTGTGCACAATATTCATTAGAAAGTCTATGAAAGGTCTGTGGGTTTACTGAATAAACATTTTTATCTTCAGTCTTCAGTTCTTTTGGTGTAATTAGATTGACATTAATGGGTGCATTATGACTTTATTGTGAAATGAAATATCTAAAATTTGTAAACTCACTAAATAAGCTAGGAAGTCTTGTTATTATCTGTCAGGTTCTTTTATTAGTAGATTAAAAAAACTCTTATAGAACTTTATTGAAACATTGCCAATTCAAAACTCCAGGACCTGAGAACCTTTGCAACTTTGAACCTCTTTACTTTGAATCTGAATATCCGGTTTTAATGGCTGATATATAACACAACCACAGCATAAAATCTTCCTGAGCAACTTTCTCTCGCTGTAGTTTTATAGGTGAATGATAATTCATTCAATCTGGCAGGTACAGTGTTGGTAACATCCCCCGGGAATCCAAAATAGATGCCAGATAAAGAATTACTGTTGGATGCGTATCTCCCTAATTGGTGACTAATTTGGCGTGGTGGTGTCAGCTTTCCAGAAGGACTGAAAGCCACTTAGAAGGGGGTAAATTTGAGAAAGCAGATGGTCCCCTCTAGAGGCCAGGCAGTATTCACAGGCTGGTGTGCCATGTGTCTGCATGAGTGTGTGTGGGCTTGTGAAAGAATGTTCTGCCTTTTTCTCTCCACCTGACCTTAGTGAGATCTTCTACATATCCTACAAAAGTCACAGCTTTCATTTCAATACATTTATAAAAGCTCCTTTCACAGTATTTACTGCATTGATTAATAGGTTTGGAATCACATTCAGACATGTTTTTTTTGTTTTTTTTCAAAAGTAGTAATATTAAAAAATATTTTGTTAATGTCTGCATTCCTCAAAACACTGATAAAGTTCCTACAGTGTTATGTTTGCTTAAGGCTGTGAAACAAGCGTATATTAACATCAAAATGATGACACACTTCAGCCTTATAATCACAACTATTTAGATTCCATGTGAATGCCATCACTATAAATGAATCTCTTTTATAAACAACAGCAAAACACAGCACAAAGCAGAGAAAGACGTTGCATTGTGTTAAACAGCAACAACCTTTATAATATACATGTTAATAATATACAATATAGATGTTCTCCAAGGCCTCCAGTTAAATATTCATGGTTCTCATCAGCCCGTCGGCTGTGTAAAACAAGCTGATGTTGTTTTGTGTTGTCTAAGACACTTCATGCTCACAGAAGACCCGCTTTTCTCCTGGTAAGATGCATCTGCTAAAGATCCCAGCACACTGTAGAAAGAGACACTTCACAGCCACACTCCACCCATACACGTGTGGGATAAACGCTTGGGGAACGTTTGCTACAGGCAGAACAGAGAGCGAAGGAAACCCTGCCATGATTATCTTCATTGTTAATTGCACCGGCATGAGGTGAAGTGATATCAGCTACATTACATCTCAGGGTTTCAACACTTCATCTGTGAACCAGCGTCATTTAGCCTGAATTCTTCACAGCTGTAAGAAGTGTTTTCATATTTATGCAGCAGGTCTCATTACATACTTCAGCGTATCATCCAATTACTGCCACGCAGCAGGAAACGCAGCAGAATTATTACTGTATGCCGCGCTATGACACGCATTTCTGTTTCCCTCCCTCATTGCTAAACTTCACAGGTAATCTTCCTTTATACACATAAGTAAACAAGACAGTTTCTCATGGTTTTAAAACAATTACATTTGTGCCAACAGGATCTCACTATATTAAAGGTATTTGCATTTTGGTCACTATGTCACTGGTCTCCCCTTGAGAGCCTTTTGCAGCAGGACAGTTTACACCATGTCTGAGATAAAATACTGCCCTCATGCCCACAAAAATATTCCACTCACAATTTCTACCCTGAAAAACATCTAGGGTTTGACAACTATAAAGGTCTCTATTGATTATAAAAATAACCAGACACTAAGAAATATCTTTTTGTTGTTTTAACTTATTTTAATGCTTGTTTTGTCTTATTTTAAATACTTTAAAGTCATCCTGAGGCTTTCTTGGAAGTTTGTTGAGGCTCCCTGAAGGGCCCCTTCCCCCCATTAAAAACTATTACCCTATTCATTTTATACACTTATTTTATCATTTCTGTGGGTAAAAATGAGATAAATCAAATGGTGTTAATAGCTAGCTTTAAAGTGTTGATGAGTGCACATTGTATGCTAAAAATCAGAGTGCATTGTGGGTATGAAAGGGTGCTCTGTTTAGCAAACACGGGTTGATTTTAGACGCAGCTTAAAGTGTATTAAGTGTATTAACAGTGCTTATAATTCGCCTGTTGTCATTTTGTTTATGTGTGTGACATTGTGCGTATGTAATTTAAAGTGTGTTACGCTTGTTTGTTTGTCACGCACGTCTCTGCGTCTCTGTTTTCATGTGTCCAGAGGCACATCTGTGTGTTCTTCTGCGCTGTGGTGGTTGTCACTCGTATGAGTAATGGGATTACAGCTCCACACAGGGCCACGGGCCTGGCAGGAAGCACACGAGACATTTAGTCTCACAGTCAGATATTCTCTCACACACACACAGGCAAATATTCACACTGAAGATCAGATGTGCTCTTAAACTTATTGGCTCTGAAACACAGTGAGTTACTTTGCCGTGCTCTGCTTACGTTTGCATACGTGTACCTTCAGAGAAGAAAAATCACTGATCTTTAACAGCAACTGTTTCTCCTAAGAGATTAAACAGAATGAAAACTTTTGACTGAGTTTCTTACATTTCAGATATTTGACCAGAGATAAAGGCCCAGAAATCACCAGAAAGGCCCAGAAATCACGTTTTCCACTAGTTTCAGAAGAGATCTTAATGTTGGTCTGTTGCCTAGATTTGCCAAGATACAAATGTCTACAATCAAACATCAGGATTTCAATGTGAACTCAAACATTTCATTCATCAAATTGTTTAGAAACCATATTATCCTTGTTATACAACCTACACTTATTAGCCTCATACTTCTAATGTATGCTAGCAATCGTTTCATTTCCATTTCTTCTGAAGAACGTGACTGAGATAAAGGCAGCATTCTGAGTGAACCTCTTAAGCGACTGATTTATTTGGAGGGCTTTACATCAGAGACAGCATCTCCATGAACCACACAAACAGTGCTCCACAGGGGAGACGTCGGTTTGGTGCTAGCATGTTCCTAAGCTAATGATGCGGTACTAATAAGCATAAAAATAGCACACACAGAAAGATTTACACAGCTTAAAGCAGTCAAAAGTTTGGTTCAGCTGGTGTCCCAGTCTGGCCTAGATGGTTAAACTAGTCTGTTTGTATCTGTTTTGGATAAGATGGATGGCAAACTACCTTAGGCTAGTTTAAGCTGTTTAATGCGTTAATTGTCATTTTTGTCTGAACTTTCAGCATTTTCATAATTAATTACAAGTATAATTTGGTTCTTTTTACCAATCTTATTCAGTAAGCGTAACGCAATGCATTCTGGGATTGCCTTCATTATAAAGGACACGTGATGCTGCCTAAGAATTTGGCCAGAATTAAATATACAGGATGGGAGCATCGTTTCAGAACAGTGTTAAAATGCTGTCTGGTGTAGAGATGTCGCAGGAAACAGAATGTCACATGCAGTCTAAGGCATGAGTTTACATCACCTGTCCTGATGACTCTGCTTCTGTACTCAACTCACACACAGTGTTTCTTCATGAACCTTCTTCCAGAAAAGACACATCCAAAACAGCCAAACAGCCTGGCATCACTCACTGCCATGATATCAGGTGAGCGCTCATCTGGGTCAAAAGTAATTACGCCCAAACTGAATTTGAGGAGTTTAGTTGGGTCCAAAGGAGAGCAGAACACCTGATCTCGTTAAATGTTGCGACTTCTGCAGCTCTGCACGTGTGTGAGGAGACAAACAGATGCTCAGGACTGCGGGCAGACGCATGTTTCTCCTCTGCAGGGACTGTGTTTGCCGCCGTCCGGCTCCCTCAGGTTTACAGGCCGTTAATTGTGTTTTTTACTCTGCTGGCCTGTAACCTGCTCTGCTGTCATCACTGAACCACAACCTGGTGTGTCATTAAGACTTCAATAACTTTATAAATAACAGCCATTTACATGAACAAAACACTCCAAAACTAGTTTCTTAACTCTTTCTGTTTTTTGCTTTGAATGTCTGTCTAAATAGTGAGAAATTGTATGATGTCTAAGGCTGCAATATAAACAGTTCATACTTCAGTTTTCTTTTATTCTGATTTGCCATGGTAACCATATTTTTTTGCAAAATACCAGTTACTACAGTGACAGACAGATTCTTAAAGATCTGATAATTATGAAACAACACATTTCAAAAATGTTAATCATAACTTAATAAAAAAACTTAATAAAAAAATAATTTTTTGATGGAATTTAAGCAAATGTAAAAACCATTAACAATAAAACCTACTTTTTATTTTTACACTAAACAAAAAGGTTCCTTAATGAAAAAAACGTCCATATAGAACCTTTAGCATCCACAGAACCTTTTAATTGCACAAAAGGTTCTTTGCAGTGGAAAAAGGTTTTAGAGACTATTAAAGGAGACTATTAAAAGACTATTAAAAAAAGAAAATTGTTCTTTTAAAACTTTGAAAGGTTCTTTGGAGAACCAAAAATGGTTCTTCTATGGCATCACTGCAAAGAACCCTTTAAAGCACCTTTATTTAAAAGTGTATGAGATCATGAACAGTAGGTTCTTACAGATTCTGGTACAGTAGTACCTGCCACTTTGGATATTAAAGGGGGCTTGTAATAAATCGGTCTATTTTTGGGATGCCCAGAACCCACCTGTGCACACAATCTGTACAATCTGACCACCTGCAGCAACACATAAAATGACAAGCGCTACGCAAGCTTGTTAAAGTCGCACAAAACCGTATTCAATCACAGCCCAGTTGTGCTTATAGAAGCATCTCCCAGGTTATTGCCTTTATCTAGAGATATTTTAATTAAAGTTAACTTGTGATTTATTTCAAGAGGAAAACACTATTCAACAAAGGAGGCGTCTTTTAAATGCCCCCCGAGGGCTATTGGTGATTTGGAAAATTGGAAACCTTCATAAATTCTCATAAAAGTAAATCATAATATTTGTTATGAGGGTTCATAATTGAGAAGCTTTTCGCTGCTATTACTGTTGGAAACGCTCTGTGTCCTCAGAATAGAGATCCAGACTCATGTTGCTTTCGCTTTCTGATTCAGGAAGTGTTTCCTGTGGCAACAGCCCACTCGCGCTTTACAATTTAAAATGTGAATTATTCCAAAATAGATCCTGTTTGTTTGTGGTTTGTGAACCAGACACCCTTCATCAGCGATTCGTGTTTGAGGGGCTGTATAATGTTCATAGCAGTAATCCCCCTGTTTCACTTCTGGATGTATTTTAACCTTTTATTTGACACATAAAATCAAAATATATCCGCGTAATCCGAATCTTCCAGCCCTCGAGCTTGTTTGTGTTAATGTTTTGACACAATGATTTTCCCCTTCGTGTTTCTGGCTGGAATGCTAAATTACTTATGGCCAATTGGTTTTATGCCACAGAATAATGAGAAAATATAAAATTGCAAACATTTTTGAAGTTGGACAGATACATCTGTACGAGCTAAAGCCCGTCTGTGCTCTCAATTTCTCTTATTTAAACACAATGATTTATTTTATAAACCCTCTGTCGTTTCATATGTGCAGCATGCCATGATGAAGCAGGTTTAATAATTCATCAGAGCAACACACCAGTGGGAATTCTCATACACTGTTTAATGCATCCAGTACAAACTTTAATTCACTTTATACATCGCACACGTTGTGTTGGTCAAACTCAAATTCAGTAATGTACAAAAATCCAATTGATTCTTTGATAATGGACTTTTAAAAGGACGCTCTGTCAACAGATTTTAAAATAAAGTGTAAAGTAAAGAGAAAATAAAGTGTTTTTTACTATGTTGCTGTTTGAGTACTTTCAAAAGTGGCTATTTGTGTATTCATATTATAAATAAATAGAGATAATGCTAATGACCCTCAAGATATTTAAAATGAAACACTTTTATTTGTGGCTCAGTTTGTGACTACAGAGCTGAAAAACCTTTACAGTTCTGTCAGAATTGAGCTCATAATTAGTTTGTATCTTCTCATCTTTCATCATAATGTGGTTTTATTTCCCTGTTTTTACTCTTACAGACGTTAATGGCTTCAGTAACACATGATAAGTCATCAGAACACAGAGATCTGAGAAGAGAATAATGAGTTATATAGCTTTAAAAATGACACTGTTTAATATGTTTTTAATATTTAAAGCTGCACAAACTATAATGAAAAAACACACGTATAAGTTTATATACATTTACTAACCATGTTAGTAAACCATGAGAAGTTGAACCCCCACCCTGATACCGTTACTATCATGACTTAAGCGTTTGAATAAAAAATATTATGTACTTTTTCTCCCAAAAATAGTGCAGTTAGATTTAGTTCACAACATGTGAGGCTTTTTCCCAAGTGACCTATACATTCCCATAGGTTTTATTTTTGACATGTTTCAATATATTTGTGGAGCCATTTACAAACATTTGGCCCTCACCATTATAGTCAAACTGTACTGCTCGCTCTCTCTCTCTCTCTCTCTCTCTCTCTCTCTCTCTCTTTCTCTCTCTCTCTCTCTTTCTGTTTCCAACAAGTCTGAAATCAATAGTGTAATTCAGCTAGTGACCCCTGAGACTCAGTGTCACTTATCATTTAATGGCTGCTCTCTTTCCTCACATTTTTCACTGGATGAAACTTATTTTCAGACATAACACCATTAATAAATCAACAGTTGAAGAGTAAATGTGCATTTAAACATGTTATATTCTACACATGCAAATATTCTCTGAAGTTCCTTCTGCATTTAAAATGAGGCTAAAGAAACAGCTGAACATGGTCTCCTATATCAAAGAGAATCAGTGTGTTATTTATAAGAAGTTATCTGCTCGGGAGTCTAATAAGATATTTGACACTTATTTATTTATGCCTTTCACATCCATTTTGTGTGGATTTCAGTAGGATTCATCATGTTGTGAGTAAAGTTTGTGTTTGATTACTTTCCCGCAAGAATAAAGGGGCTTGTCTGTTAAAGCACTTCAGATTTTGTCCACAATTTTACTGTTTGTTCACTTATTTTATACTGAAAAATAAATCTGCCATAAATCCATCAGCTTTGGTCTGTTTCTCATCCGACATTCAATAATGTTTGCTGAAAGGAGTCATTAGAAGACGTCGGCTCTACTGAAAACATCTGCTTCGCATAACTATCACAAACCTGACAGCTAATCGATTATAGCTTTAAAAAATGATGAGCTCTCTTTAAAGAAACATTTACATTTACTAAGAGGAAGAAACAGTCTTACTGCTGCGGGCTGCAATGAATCTCCACATATTCACAGAATCTGTTGCTATTTGCTATTCTAAGGAGCTTTTCCATCAACAAAACAAGATTAAGTTTTACAAAAACTGTCACAAAATTAAATACAGAGCTTAGCGTGACACTAGGCCAGTCAAAGATGTTTTCATATTATTTTACCCTATACAGTCTCAATGATTTCTGTCCCCAAATGCACATTTGCAGAATGTCTATTATTTTGCAACCCTGGGGACACAGCGATTGGTTTTCAAGGTCAGAATGTTCAATCAAACAAACAACATCCCATTTCGTTTTAGCCTAAATGAAAGATATAGGAAATGTTAACACAGTACATCATTATATCGATGCCACAGACATTTGATTTCTAAACAGGATCTTGCTTATGCAGGTACAATAGAATCTAGAGAATAACTTCAACTTTTGTCATTGGCATTTTTGGGCTAAACTAGAAATATAAAAAGTATGAATACTTAGAAAATGCTGAAATCCATGTCTGTAATATTATTTTGCATTATGTTTCACGGAGGTTAGCACCATATGTTTCATATGTTTATATCCAGCTACATTTTATGATGTTATTCTAAATTCTTCTTGTTTTCTTATTTATATCTAACATAGTTCTTGCTTTTAACTGATCGATTATTTAACCACTAGCAACAACAAACAGAATTGTTAAAATAATGATTGTTCTATAAATCTTTATCTGCCATTGGTTGAACAAACAGATAGCTCCGCCCCAAACTCCTGCCATTGATGCAATGATGTTGTGTCCGGCTCAGTGAGGCCTTAAACAAGCAGTTTCAATTGTTGCTAGTAGCGCAGGCATTACACACTAAAAAACCTTAAAAAATCATGACACACAAAAGTGTACCAAAAACTGTACAACTCCAATTGAATATTGGTATTTATTATTCATTAATCTCTGACAGTGTCCCAATTCTGTGCCCATGATCACTGACATTGTCAGTTCAGACAGACGGATTCATGTCACTGAGACCAGACTGGTG
>JAZGTK010005575.1:0-22160 GCA_036877625.1 Ambastaia sidthimunki
ATATTTTGTTCTAATTGTTCTAATAAATATTCATAATCTATAGATGCAATGTTATACACACAATGTTATTGTGACCCAAATATTGATATATGGTTATATTAGGCATCTGTCTCCATTCTTTCATTGTATACAATCCATCTCAGAAACCTGCATTACATGAGATTACACACCTTGTCATAATAGTACCGCAGAGCCCGGCTGAGTTTGTCGTAGTTCATACTGGGTTTGTTCTTACGGGCTCCCCATAGTCTGGCCACTTCCTCTGCCTGCAACAGTTTAAACTCTCCCTCCTCATTGGTCCAGCAGATCAGCTGGTCATTGCTGGGGTCCAATAGAAGCTGCAGCAGGAACTGCCACAGAGTCACTGAGCTGTCCATGGTCTCCGCCGTTAAGAACCGTTACCTTACGGGACTCTGTTTACGCTCACAGCCCGGCCGTCACACGTCACATTCCGGCAAATATCCTGACGATACCTGAAACATAAAATAATCCACATGCAATTAGACACCAAGATTTGGGCACTTGACATCTATTAAACACTGACCAATAAGATATTTCTGCATTTTTTACATAACATAACATCACAGAAACTCGTAACCAAAAGGCATAAACTATTTTTTTCTGCAACCTTTTGTATTTGCAAGTCCTTATCATTGATGGGTGCAAAGATATTACACTTTATCACACAAGAATAAGAACGTGCAAAAATCCATCACATCAAATCTTTAAAGTTTAGACTCATCAGACGAAATATAAAGTGACCATTCTTTGAATTCATATAAACATTATAAATTTTCACACAATATTAAACACCAAATGCTACTGCCTGCAGAATAATCCTGGCATTGTGGTGAGAGCAAGCCGACGCTGTATGTAAGCAGCTTAAATTAAAAACTAAATCTGCTCTGATTCACCCAATATCCAGCCAGGAGTTGCAGAAGACAGAGAAAACACCCACATACAATCTGACGGAACAGAACACACAAATATAGAAACACAGAGGCGAGACGTTTGCTTATTATAGACTGCAGGAAAGAAGGTCTGGGAAATTTAAACTACACGTAAAGAACTAAAATTGGATATCATCACCATATAACCACTTAAGTTAAAATGTGTGGCATTTTACATACTATAAAATTTGACATTTACTACTGCTAAACTTTAACGCACATTTTTAATTTACAGCTCATAGGATTTAAAATTACACATGAACCTAAATGCTTTCAGCCCTTTGCATATCCTGCGTGATCTAAAATCATCTGTACATTGTTGTAACCAGATTTTAAACTTGCATTTATCACCTAAATCAATCATTCATTTTACTTTTAGTTTAAAACTGTGGCATGTTACATGGTCATAATCATTGCATCATATTCATAAATGATAACCACCAGTATATTTTAATGAAAAACTAAACCATGTATCTGAATAGTATTGGGTTTTAGTAATAGGAAAGACTAACATAGCTTACAGTTTCTAAAATTATAACTTGTGCATTGACCACCAACGTTTCTAAATAATCTAAATACTAAAATTACTATTGTTACTGGTCTTACAGTCTAATTCTGTGTCATTCAATAGCATGCATTATAACATACATGCATTAACATGCGTGCATTATAACATGCGTGCATAATGCATACGTGCATTACAAGCATGTTAGAACTGCAAATACATATATGTAACGGTACAGAATCCCCTTAAACTGCAT
Organism: Ambastaia sidthimunki; assembly: GCA_036877625.1. Taxonomy (NCBI): domain Eukaryota; kingdom Metazoa; phylum Chordata; class Actinopteri; order Cypriniformes; family Botiidae; genus Ambastaia; species Ambastaia sidthimunki. The sequence goes on from JAZGTK010005575.1 coordinate 1,712, forward strand.
TCATGTGTTCAATTTGCATGAAAACAACATGGATTTCAATGTCATAAACATACAATGTAACATGTAGTCTCATGCACGCACCCCACACACTCACCCACATTTAACAGTGCAGACGGGTCAAAGTACATTATTTACCATTCGTTGTCTACCAGATTTATCCCTTTAAAATACTTAAAGCTATTAAATACCAAAATTATTAACTGTAGGTTTAAACATATAAACTGCTAGTTCAACTACAACCTGTTGGAACTTGAGTTTAGCTCATTAGCATCGAGCCAATGACCGTCAAACTTACCCGAGAGATTTGCGTTCCCCAGAGTCCGTCCTCAAGCACTTTTACAACTAATTAAAATAAATAAAAAAATAAAATATGCAAAAAACTGTTTTCTGAATGTTTACATCGTGTAAAGGTAATTGGTGGTCGGCTAGCCTAGCGCGCTAGCCTGCTAGCTATGAAAGTCTTAGCAAAGTTCAATTAACCCAGAAGAATATAATTCCGAGTATTTAAAGCGGTTTGCTGGCGTATTTGCGATAAAAACGACGATTAAAGGAGCAAATAAATGAATAAAAATAAATGAAAGGCTAAAACAAACGTCTCTCCATCTCACGCTCTCATATTTAGCTGCAGCCACAAAAACAAAACAGGAAGCAACAAGAATCAAAGCCCCCCAAATGAAAACACTGTATCAGATTATCACATAACAACTCTGTCATAAAGACTGTGAGCTTTAAATGTGTCAGAAATGAGGTCCAGTCGGTTCCGGAGGGTGAAAGTGTTGAAATGCCCAGTCGAAAGTTATGCAGCGTGAGACATGCAAATAGCAGCTGGAGCTGTGTAAGAATTTACATCATATAATAATATAATCATAATACTGATAATAGAAATAATAAAATAAATCATAAAAATGAAGAAATCTTAACATGTTTAATGTTATATGTCAATTTTTATATAAATGGTTGAATACATACAATGTTATTTAATATTTAATAATACTGTGTTATATTAAATACGTTTAATATTGTATTACAGGTAATATTATGGGTGTATCTATTTCAGACTTTGATGTTATTATATTTAGTTTGTTTTGCATTAGCTGTAGTGCCTTAACATCCTATATCTGGATTTTCTACACCTGATCTACTAAAGATTATTCAGTGCTAGTATAATATATAATATATATATATAATATAATATATATAATATATATGCATTTATCCTGGTTGAGTCTGAACCTACTAGGCAACTTTTGAGCTACCTACACCGATTTTTAATCACTGTACACAAACATATTTCAGTCAAATGAATTCATAACCACTATGAAGTGAGATTTGATAAGCATTGACAGATATGTTAGAAAACCATCATAAAGAATGATTACTTTATAAAGATGCTTCATGTGGGTGTGGACGAATTGTCTCATTACCAAAACACACCTGCAAGATCCAACAGGTATCAGAAGATCAAAATGTGCAGTACACTTGGTGTATTTACAACGTAATCCAGCCATGCTCAGGATTAATAACATACATTTTACCCCCATTTCCACACTTTGAGGGCAACTTCGTTTACACAAGCATTTATTTATAACACAGCTACATTCCTTCTTATTAGCCATGTGCGTAGGAAAAAGTGGCAGGATTAGTGTCTTACATGTCAGCTGATGTGCCTTCCAAACACTGCAGAATAACAGGAGAAATACATGCTGGAAAATTACAAGCATTCCCGCCTCAGTAATTGGATGTTTATGTGGAAGATTCTTTTGCAGTGTGCTAACATCAACAATAAACATTTGTCAGGAAAAAACAGCAGTATACATTCTTAAGTCGACCTTGTAAAAAGGATTAAGTCATAACCAAAACATTTTCAAAACTGAACGATGGTTTCTTAAAAGCACACGTTTGCTGTTAATAGAGCTTAATTTGTATTTAACCCAGAACATTCCTTGAAAGGCTGATTAATCTAAACCTTAAATGCCACATATCACAGCTTTTCCAAACGACTGTTTTTTGTTTTACTTTATTTTCTTACATAGGAAAATAGCACTTTTCAGTTATTCAAAAATATAACCTAAATTTGACCAGCTATATGATATGAAAGCAGCTATAATTGAATGGGCTGGTAAATGGAAACTGTTAATGCATTAAATGATGTTGCAGTTAAAGGAAATAATTTAATGTTTTTATTTTGATGAGGGTGGAGGCAGAGAATCAAGGATGAGTCCTTGTTTAAGGAAAACTGTTGTAATTCCCAAAACAGAAGGCGCTCGGTGAAAGGAAGAGAACAAGTAGCATTTTAAAACAGGAGTACATGATAGTACTGGCTGAAATACTGTAAATCAGGATGGTGTACTATTAAGATGATGCACATACTTGATTGTTCAGATATATTACAACAGCTACAAACTTTGGAGCATCGATGAGTCCAGATTCTAAGTACATGGAGAACTCCACTATTTGTGGAAACCTACACGAGCTAAAAAGGAGAGCTGAGAAGACGACGAAACAAAAATGCACAAAGTAGTTAAGACAGATGTTAAAGGCAAGATGATGCAGAGCTCAATAGGACACAGAAAATCGACCTTCATGTGTTAGAAGAACATGAACGTGGTCAAACAGGAAACTAGTCCAATGGATGTAAAGTAGAAGCCTTCAATAATGATGTATTGGTTATATGATGTCCAGATAGCTTCATTTCGACAGGAAGCAATCAGCTGCCAGTTTTTGTGAACAGTACACCTGTTACCAGCGATTTAGCTTATCAACCGTGACGGCAATACGTAGAAAAATGCATTGATCTAATGCAAAGCACATTACAACAACAAAGGAAACAACTTTCTTTTGTGATTACATATCGAAGAGAAAATTGTTTCTAGCTTATATACGTTTTACAGTACGTAAGTTCGTTCTTACATGTAGTGATGTTATCCAAAGCCCCATAAACAAGCGGGACTTCGATTTGGCATTCACTCTCTGAGAGAGATGAGGCACAAGAAAACAGATTAAGCTACTTGATGCATTAATACCTTTCAGTCGGCGCAGGGATGTGATTGGACCAAGGAAATTCCTGATATTTCAAAGCAAAGGGTTTGTACAGGAAGTAAAAAAAAAAGAAAAAGTTAAAACCGAAATATATATGAAACACTGACATCTCACAAATAATTGCATTGGACCTAATTTTGCATGATGTAATAACTCGGTTAAAAAAGATTTACTCCAACAGAGTATCTTAATAGTGCTATAAAGTCTGGGTCATATTTTATTGTTTTTAAGCTGGGGTAAAAAATTATTAATAATAAAAATTATTATTAAAATAAATAAAAATATATTTTTAGACTTTTGTTGCATTGCAACATTATTTTGACATTAAACACATTTTTCCTTAATTCCATGACGGTAATGCCAGGTAGACGCCGTACAATTTTGACAGTCTTTTACAGCTTAGTGTGACAACATTTTAGCCTCTGATGAAGTTTTGGCAGTGTCATAAAGGTTGCAGTGCGTGTGTGTGTGTGTGTGTGTGTGTGTCTATTCCTACAATGGACACTTAACACTACTTCAATTACGATTGTTTTGGACCAAAGTATGACTCTTATACTGTATGTATCCTACAGTCTGATAAGCAACAATTGACAACAAAACAACAAAAAGACTGTCAAAACTGTATCAATCAGCATAAATCCAGTACAACAGATTTTACCATAATATACTTACAATTACATTCCAATTATAAGAAAATTATAATCAGTACACAGTAGGCTATTTACAATGGGGGCGGGCTTAGTAAATGTACTGATTTTCAGTTTTTCTCCTTTTGATTAAGTGCAATATGACCCAGACATTACGTGACAGTTTTGCATGATGTTCACGGTATAATAACAGAGGCCATGTGTAGTAATGCATATTTTGATAGCCTAAACCATAGTGCACATTGTCTTGATTTAATTTAAAAGGAAGGAAAGTTCTGCAGGATTTTAGCTTCAGTTAACACAATAGACTAGAGCCAACTAAAATACTGAACCTGTTTTAGATTTCCACCTGATTAGACTTAACACAACATTCACAATATGTACAAGACACACTTCTTCTCCAAATTTGTTATTGCCCATTACATCTCCTCACTTCCTGTGACCTGTTTAAAGGCAACGAGAGCTAATCTTAAAATATGCTGCAGCTCAACCTGAAGCTTAACAACAATAAAGGACATAAAATGATGGAATTGAGAGTGAGCTGTACTTTCGCCCACCAAAAGCCAGAAATCTGCTTTGAGCTTAACAATCACATCCCTGAGTTTCAAGTTAGCTGACTGTAGCACCAAGAGAAAACAAACATCTGGATTAACAATTAAAAAGTCGGGGAGGAAACCAAAAAGAAGGTGAGGGGTTACAGCTTGTGAGCCTGTTTAGATATCATTGCTTTCCCTCTGGAACTGAGAGACCAGACTCCAGGTTGGTTTGGGGATCCAGGGTCAGACGTTGGCTCTGACCAGTTTGCCAGCACGAGGACCCCGGTGCACCTTGGTGTGTTTGGACAGGTGGTCGCTCCTGGCGAACTTTTTGTCGCACATCGTGCACTCGTAAGGCTTGACTCCCGAGTGAGACCGTCTGTGGCGTGAGAGCTCATCCGAGCGTGAGAACCTTAAAGCACAAATTTGATGTTAATCAGACTTTGATGTTAATCAGTTCATTCTGGTTATTTAAGGTACCCACCCTATTAGCAAATGAATTTCCATGATCTGTCAGGTCAGGATTACTTGATAAAGATTTCATTTTAGAGAGTGCACAATTATTTATTTGAAAATGATATTCACAATGGGCACTATAGTGGCTTAATGGGTGAACCTGTTCTTAGTAAGAAGGTCCCTGGTTCAAGTACTGGCTGAAATGCAAGTGTGAATTAGTATGCGAGTGCCCTGCATTGGACTGGTCATCTGGACTGGGTGTGGTGTACACTGCCTATGACCTAAAAATGCTGGGATAGGCCCCATGCCCCTGCAGAAGATAATCAAGTTTGGAGAATGGATGTTCACTATAGAATGTATTTTGATGGCCACTATACAACTTGTGATCACATTTCTAAACTTTAAAAAACACACTTTATAAATCCCTGATATTACAAACAAAATGCTTATTGACCCAAAATGTTCCTTACCTCCATCCACAGTCCGGCCAGCTGCACAGGTAGGGCTTCTCACCTGTATGTCTGCGGAAATGAGCTTTAAGGTGGCTACTCTTGGTGTACATCTTCTCGCACCCTGGGTGAGAGCACTTATGTACCCTCAAGGTTTCTGTGGAGGGCCTGGATGGACGTGGTGTGATGGCTTTGACCAGGCCTGTGCCAGCGATTCCTACTGCCCTGACTGTGATAGGCAGGGGGGCGATCTTTACGTACTTTTGGTCTTGGTTGATGGCTTCGCCAACTATGGGGAGTAGAGTTGCTGAGGGCACCTGTGGTGAGAGAAGGGTAATGTTCTGTGTGCCCTGGACACCAAGCACCAAGTGGGCCACTCGAAGCCCATTGGCCACACCTGTTTGGGCATCTGGTTGTGGAAAGGCATGGCTTAGCTGGAGAGGTTGTAACTGAAGCACCAGTGGAGCACCAACAAGCACGGGAGATGTACTAGTTGGTGTTGCACCAGGACTCTGAGCCACAGGGGTCGCTGTTGTTGTGGTGGCTTTGGACTCAGAATCACTGGGGGAAGACGGCTGCACAGGAGGGTCGTCCTCCTTCACCTTCTCTTCTGGACTTGGAGGAACATCGTTCACCAGCTCCATCTTCTCCATCAAGAATTCCTCAATGTCCTCCAGGGTCGGAGAGAAGGTACTGGGGAGCTGAGATATGAAATCTGGCAGCTTGGGCGGCTGAGCAAGTAAGTCCTCAGTGGAGTCAAAAAAAATTTGAAGCGGCCCTTCGTCGTCATCTTCCTCGCCCGGGCTGCAGCTGAGCTGAGCACCAGCATCTCCAGTTTCAGGGCTGGAGCAGGAGATGGAGCTGCCCCTCTCACTGCTCTCAATGCTGCCCACCTCTACGAAGTGTAAAGTGGCCAAGGCGTGGTCAGCAAACGATTCATTAGCAGTGGCCACCGCTCCTTCACTTATGGAGACCATTTGTTGGTATGGAGATCAGAAGAGGAGTGAAGGTATCGCCAACGAGCACCACAGTTTGTAAACACTGCGACAAACAACAGTAATAATGAGAAAAATGAGACATACAGTGACATACAGTCAAATATAAAAGCTAAAGAGAACCTTTCACACTGAAAGGTGAATGCAAAACGTTTCCAAGTCATACTGAACCCCAAAACCAAAAAATTTTATTTTACGTTAAGAAAATAACATTTTATGACCACCAGGATTTTTTGCACTGTAAAAAAGCAATTTTTCCCCTCATTACTGTAATTCAAAAATCTACTTTTCCCTAATGTATTGTAAAACAAAAATAAATTACATAAATTATATATTATACATTTATAAATATATAAATGATACATTCTTTACACATTTCTTTTACCCATCATGGAAATATATGTTGAACTGCTGTTTTAAATAAGTGACTGTATTACAGTATTTTTTTTCAAAATAAAATAAGTAATTATTGTAATAATCAAATGAGACTAATGAAAAATTGTACAGGTACTCGACCCCAATGCAACTGTAAAAAATATCCCATTGCAAAATCTCCTAATAGCTCTTAATACCCCCTGAGTTTTATGCAAAATAGAATGTCTTTTATTTGGGGGGAAATATTAGTCAGACATGTCATAATGTAATTAATGTGAACTACATGCTAACGGGCCGCATGCATCCCCCGAAAAAAACACTGGGACACTTGGTATTAAAGTAACTGCAGAAATAATTCAAGTTGGTTTTAAAAATAACTTGCGTGCACATGACATCTGATTTAATACTTTGCCATCTAATACAAATAAATGTATTTTAAGTGGATCCCAGGAGTCTAAATACGTTTTGGTGCTAATATTTACATGCACAATAACAATACTCTGCATAACCACGCGTTCAGAGATTAAAGCGCTGGGCTGAAAGGGGAGGGGCTGTTTTAAACAACATAATCGCAAAACGAAACGCAATGCACACTTCTATCATAATAAAAACTGTATATTCTCAAAGAACTGACGTGTATCTACACATATACATATACATACACCGATTATGCACGACACCACACACGCACGAGGCACAAGACGTGTTTGAGAAAAGTGCGTCAGCACGGCAGGAAAAACAGGCCTGAACGCATGCTGCCACCTCGCAGTCGGGAAAAAACTGCAGCTTTTCCACAGCACGGCCATAACGTTCCCACAAAACATGTGTCAAGTTCAGCCAAGTTAGGTCATTTAGATCAAATCACACCTGTTTTACAATCGACAATTATCGATCTTTTTCGACACGTTTGCGTTTGATTACCTCGAGCAGATGTGGATCTTAACGTCCCGATTGTGAAAATATAACATAAGATGAGTCCAGATGTCCCTTTGGATCTTAGTATTGGGAAGAACATCGTCCTTGCCACGGTTCCATGTTGGCATTTTTCTCAGAGGCCTGTCACATGACACGCATCGCAATGCACTCGAGGGCACGGATCCGATTCCTCGCCTCTGATTGGTTGCTCGGACGGGGGCTCGCCCCGAAACAAGATACGTGATTGGCTGGAGTAGAATTATTTATGAGGATAGGAAAAACATCCAACGAAAGCAAGACTAAAAAAATAAAAAATCACAATGCATGTCTGCAGTGCTACTAAGACCCATTTAAACCCGTGTATTGTTTCAGTAATTAAATAGATAATATATTTGATAAATGTGCAAATGAAATACTGTTTATTTGTCCGGAAAAAACAAAAACATCACGTTTAAAGATGTTATTTGTGCCTTTATTCAAAGATGAAATGATGATGGCCATAATACCACGTGTTTGTTCAAAACACTGCGACACGGAATCTGGATAGCTGAAGATTTGCAAAAGACTTAAAACCTCAATGAAAAAAATCTGGGAGAACTGGGAGAGTGAATGGAAATATTGTGCTCATGAATGAATGTGTGGATGTAAATTTGAAAGACTTGTTTTAGTTACCCAAAATGCAAATCCTTAACAACGTTATATAGCCACAAGATGGCAGTAGAGGCATAACAGACCGAACAACATTATTATTTAGTATAGTGACCATGTTGTTTTCAAAGACTTCAAACACATGATGGTGTTGCTGATAACTTTCATGTTTAACAATAAATGCAAATGCCATTTTCAGAACATTATCTTTAAAACCAAAACGAATGACAAACATTTACAAATAAAAAACAATAATAATATTTATAAGACTTAAATAAAATAAGATTTAATTTAAGATATAATCTTTAAATCTCATTTTAATAAATTAAATGAAATGCATGGATTTATATGCACATTACAGAAATGAAATGTGAGCCTTAAATAAAATGAAGGTGGCACTTTGAATAAAAGCATCTGTCAAACTGAATACAGTTCAATAAAGTGCTTATAAGTATGCTTATATAAGTGCTTATAAGAGAGTAAAATGACACATTTTCCAATAAATCTAGCACATAATTTATGATAAAGAGCCGAATAACCAGCAACTCTAAACATTTCTTTTTTTCTTGTAGGTAATAAATAATCTCTAAACCGAATATGTAAATAACACAGTTTTTTCTCTTCCTGAGTTACATTAATCTATTATTAAAATATTGACCAGACTTTGGGGTTCAAAGTCCAAATCCTAACCAGAGGCCACATATAAAGCCAATGGTGCTCTTATACAGTATCTGGTGATGTGTGTAATTGTTTAAATGTTAATCACAGCTTAATATGTAGACCATATGCAAGTCGTTCGTAGGTTGACTGCACATAAAACTGTGTAAACACTAGCTCTGTCTCTTTCAACACACTGCTCTGTTTGTTTAAACCTCCCAACCAGCAAAACATTAGCAAATATTAAACAGCCAATACAAATAAATTACTCATATTTATACATTAAGTAACAAATTACCATCAGTCTTTCAGTAAATATTGCCACAGAAAACAGATCCAGCTGTCTTTCTTGGCTTTGAAAATTCTTGTCATTACCCAGAATTCTTTTCTTCCCAGATGATATCAAAATCATCTACGTGTTTCCATATCTGCCTTTTCAAAGACAATCTTATTAGAGAAATAAACAGCCACCACGCTTAGCAAAGACGCGCAGACCATGTAGATGGTCACGCTGTGGAACAGCTGAACTATGAAGCCCATGAAGAGAGACGGGACCACCTGAGACAACAGGTAAGCACTGTCCAATATGGCTATGTCTGCACCCATGCCTCTGAGGGCCGATGATAGTGCAGGTTGTGGATCCATACTCACAGATACGTACAGATCATGTGATTGTGAGGTTGACACGTCGCCCTGGCAGGGTGTCATAACGGGCGTGTCACCAGACTGCTCACTCATGCAGCCGTTGGTTTTATTCTGCTTGATGGAGGACTGAATCTCAGCTGATTTAATCAACATTACACCATTCTGATGAAGTTTGTGTCTCTCAGAGGGAAAGAAGACCTGGAAAAACATGCAAAAAAGTGCAAATGTTTTATAGTTGTGAAGACACAAATGCCAACACTTAGAGATGAAGAAATTTATTTGTGTTCCTGTGTAGCTCAACTGGCGTTGAGTTAACAGCGCAAATGGTTGTGGGTTTGATTCCCAGGGAACACGTATAAATAATAGTCAAATGTATAACTTGTATGCACCCTAAGTTGCTTTGAATAAAAGTGTCTTCCAAATACATAAAAGTTTGCTAACTTTTAAAAAAAAAAAGACTAACCAGACACGTGTTCTAACGTGTTTTTAAAAGCATAAATGCTGTGTGACATGAAGGATCACAGTAAATTATAACATATTGAATGTTTAATATGTAGCTGCTGTATGTATATGCATAAAAACTCATGTCACAGACAGAATACAAGCGAATCCATTGTAGATGCATCTTCTTACCTGTGTATTAGAGTGGTATAGACATGTTAGTGTGTATGGTAGAATCTGTAGGGTACAGAAGGTGTATCCTGTGGCTGCAACCATGATGGTGACCAACACAATGTTGTGGGAGACAGTCATGACTGCTGTACTCACTGCCAGCAGAACAATGCTGCTCAGATACAGCTTTCTAGCACCTATCCTCAACACCATACGCTCCATAACCAATGAGAAGATCACAGAGGTCACACATTGTAGGAAAAGACCCAGACTCGCCATTCGTACACCTGGAGAGACATAGAAGCACATGAACTGCTATTAACTTGACTATTTGTTACCGTAATATGCCTTAAGAAATTTAACCATAGATTTACAACAGTTTACATAAAAATACAATAGTTAACTGTAGTTAAATCATGGTAACCACAAATTAACCAGATTTTACAATGGAATTTGTTATATAAATGCAACAAAAACATGGTTTCTACACTTTTACCATGATAAAAACATAATTAAAAAAGTGTAAACTTTTACAAAGTTACTTTTTCAAATAAGTGACACATATACTGTCAGAAAAGCACCAGATATTTAAAATGTGGCAGCAAAAATGTCTGCAAATATCTGCTTGTCAACATTTGACATTCCAAGCCAATGTTTTACGAATTTATATAAGTCACCGTCAAATATCTGTATTTACTTTCTCAAAGCATTTAATGTGTGACTAATACGAAGTGATTTTAATAAAACTAAAATTAGCTCTAAAAACAAAAAAAACAAAAACACAGCAGAAAGCTGAATAATTTAACAAACTGCCTATTTACACAACATTCCTCAACATTCGATATGGAATTTAAGTATATAATACATATCATTGCACCTTTGTCGTAGCGAATTCTTCCAGGGGAACCTGGATTTTCACTGGGCACCCCATCATACAATCCCTCTCCAACAAAATCTGTGTAGAACAGCATTAGAGACATGAGGGCCATCCAGCTGCAGAGCTCAGCCACAAACAGTCTTGCAATGACTTTGGGCATGCGACAACACAGCGAGTAAAGTCGTGGAACTACAGACAGGATGCTGGAGATCATTCTGGGCAAATGCAGAACCCTGAGGAACGCTGGCCGAGGGCAATAACAAGTCACAGAGTTTGCAATTCTGCTGGACACATCTCCAACCCTCGCTGTGTGCTCTTCAGAGATGAAAATTGTACCCATCAAACAAGCGAAGAAGATGAAGGTCAGCACAACGTAGATGAATGCTTCTTGTCCACCCAGGTAGACCACGGTATCTGAAGTGGTCCAGTCGACTGCAGGCAGCAGGTAGCCCACGCAACCACCCAGACTGAGCATGAGGCAGTAGCAGGAGAAAGCCTTGCGGTTCTCTTCTTCTCCAGGGAACAGGTCTGACACCAGAGCCTCCAACGGGGTGAAGCAGGCCTGGCCACAGAACTCCATCAAGCAGATAGCAAGGACCAACAGTGGGACCTCCAGCCAATGGCGTTCAGATTTTGTAAGTAGGCTGACAAGAGTGGACGTCTGGGGGATGATCAGCAGTCCCAGGAGGACACCCGTACACAAGACCCAGATGAACGGACGTCGACGGCCATATTTACTTCTCAAGCTATCGCTTGCTGAACCAATCAAAGGAACAAATATCAGTCCCAGCACGGGTCCCACACCTGAATACAAAACAAAATTGTCAACACCAGGAAGATTTAGCTCAATAGCTTATTATTTTGGGCTTGAGATTCGAGGCTATTAGCTCTGGCAGAGTTCATAGCTCTGATTCACACTGGAATGACAGTGGATAAACACTGTTGGTAAGCTTACCCAGCACCATGGTCATAAAGCGCTCCTCCACCCCTGCCCCCAGCAGCATAGGTGGGATGTAGATTGTCCCAGCAGCCAGGCACACCTCCAGGCCACATGTTAATGAATTAATCAATAGCAGCTGTGAGATCCTGCCATGCATGTCCAGTCTCTCTCTCTCTCTCTCTCTCTCTCTCTCTCTCTCTCTCTGCTTCTGTCTTATTCCTCTTTATTCTGCTTTGCTGCAATGAAAAGAAGTTGTTTAGTCAGAATACTTTCATATTTAATACGTTCATATTGTGCATATTTCAAGAAGCAACATCATTATTTGATGATTATTTGCTCCCATTTATCAGTTGTTTATTGTTTAGTAGTAGAGGTGAGCTATTACTTTCCTATATGATTGAATGCATTTATAACCCCCCCCCCCACCACCCCCACCACCACCATGTTACACCTTAATTTTCATAGGTACACAAGGACGTACAATTATATGTTTAAGAACCAATGAGCAGCAGGACAGGCAGATCTATGACGAGAACATCCTTTTTGTCAACATAATGTTATACATTCTCTGTGTTTGTTCAGAACATAAGGAAATAATGAGTTTCTTATCACTTATATTTACAGTGATATAAAAGGATATTTACAGGATATTTACAGACCCCATGAAATAAAAGTGCACCGTGGGTGTGGCTTTTTTGTTTGTTCATTTCTGTTAGCTTTGAGAGTCATTTATATCCTAATGTACCCAATACACTCACACCCACACACACACACACACACATAGTAATTTATAGTACATTCAAGGTATACAATTTATAGATGCTAATGTTAAACATTTTTTTCCCTATTTTTACAAAATACGATTTTTCTTTATGGTACTGCCTAAAGTTTAGTTAATTCTTAAATATGTAATACTACGTTATGTTGAAATGGTGTGAGGCCACTTATGTTCAGAACTTTATTCTGTGAACATATCTGTGGAAATGACAGTAACAACTAACTTCTCCTTTCACACAGTTATTTTAAACTTATTAGGAAGTAACAAGAGCAATATTTCTCACGAATATGGACAAATGCATTTGTAGTTAACACCTACATGTGACACTCTTTTACAATTTAGCTGTCAATTCAATACATCTGACCCCTGCTTTACTGAAGACTTAAAGAGTCTTAAGTATAACCTGAGCCCAACACAATGGAGCCGAAAAGCTTTAAGACAAGCACTCAAGCAAGCCATGTCTCACCTCAAACTGCTTTTGACAGAGAACTTTAAAACATGTCTTTGGCACTGCAAATCTGTTTTGGACTGAAGTTGTGTCTCCACAAATACACCTTTACTTAAGACAAATTAAACACGTTTCAGTTAATAAACACCAAATATTCATTAAACTTTGTTTAGTTTATTATTAATAGACTTTCAACCACCCCAAACCTATACAAATATACTTTTTAGCACAGTTGAAGTATTAAAAACAGTCACTATTAACTCAAATTAAATTATTATGTGTAAAGAAAGTTCATCACCAACATTTATCTAGAATACAACAGCTTTTTAAAAACATTAATGTACTACTTATTATTTAATAAATATTAGACCAATATAAGAAACCATTATCAATAAATATTAGTTATACCAAGACTGGTTCACAGTCACAGGCAAGTTTTGTCACCTTATAGAATGATATTAAATAATTCTAAAACAATATTATATAATGTTACATATAGACAATAAACAAGGTATAGAATACATACGGCTCACTCCAGTAAATATGAAGTCACATTTCAATAGTCCTCTTTGGTGCTTATATATTGTCTTTATTGGTTCCCATGTGAGTGTATACAGCTACAGCTCTGACATCAGTAGAAGTTTGAGGAGCGTTTACAGGAACGTAACAGGAAGTGGGAGGGATACACTGAGTGACTTATCACAGAGGCAATACTTGATCGTCAACATTCTTAGGAAATGTGCAATAACGTCTAATATTATCCAGCTAAGCTATTGCTTAAGAACATCAGAACAGGTCTGTTTATTATAAATGTATATTGGAATGAATATGTTCTTAATATTCAAAGTTCTTGTGACTGATAGGCTACAATTTTGTGTTTCTTTCCTGTTTGATAGGTATCTACTTAACTTAAGTAACAGTTCAGTGTGGTAGCTCTTTGCTGGACTGACATATAAATGATTTAAAAATTGGTAAACTATTTTGTAAGAGTATAAATGTACAGTACATTTTTCTTTTGTATATTTGCATGACTGGTCTTTATTTAAATGGAATGTTTTTTATTTTTAACATACTTTTTGCCGTTCATATATGTGGTCCTGTGTGTGACTAATACATTTACAGTCAAAATATTCCATCCCTTTATCAATATGAGGTCACAATGACCTCAAGCACAGCAGTTAGGCAAGAATGACAGAAATGTTGCTCTGCTGTTGCTATTTGATGTCATGTCCACCTCCAAGGTTTAAAAACCATTAGCATTTTTCATCAGCTGATCTCAGTGCTTTTGGAATGTAGCGTTTGGGAATTGCTTCTATTGAGATGTCCATTACAAAAAACTATATATATATATATATATATATATATATTCAAATTAACCCAAAAATATCAAATTAACCCAGAACCAGATCAAATTTAGTTGGGTGGTAAATGGTTTATCTTGTTTTTTGTGCTTCACAGTTGGTTTGGGTAATGTAATGCTTGCAGTAAACAGTGGATACTGGATGGTTGTTATGGTATTGCTATGGATGCTACTGTGTAGGGTAATAATTGTATGTTTAAGGCAAAGCAGTTCTGAAATGCAGAAACACTGGCACCATGTGGAATATTAGTGCAGCAAAGACTGTATACAGCTGATGACGTCATTCTCACTATGGCCATATATGGTAATGTCACATGATCACCACTGCATATTGTGAACAAATGAACTTTTAACATACAGTAATACAGAATAATATATTACTGTATTCTAATGAAGTGTTAATCTATACAAGTAAAAGACACACAGTGATGGTTTGTCATTAAAATGAAGATACATTTTATTTCTTTTCTTAAAAAAACAAACATTACAAAAAATCTGAGGAGGAAAAAAAATGAAACAAAAAAATTAAAAAGCACACAAAACATTCATACATATTTGGACAGCTAGGTTAGAAACTGAATTTAAACAGCACAAGTTTAAAATATTCAGAGATGCCTGGCGGAACGGATCGAACAAGGTCAGAATGCCATTTATGCTCTGTAGACAGAAAGACCGAAATAGAAATGCATTGTGGGATATATATCATACATGTGTCTGGAACTAAAGACAAGCAGCAACAGGTACATGTCTTATGAGCAAACATACATACAGAAGGTATGAATACATTTCTTCTCCATCACAGTGCAAAAATGCCTGTCATGAGAACTCAACTACATCTGATCCAGGGTGGTAAGATTTTTTGAAGAGCTCCCCCACATTCAGCAATACAATCTCGGACAAAACAGGTATGCCCCAAAGCTAGCATTGGCTCTTAACGGTTACTTTTGCAGCACGATATACCAAAAAAACAGGCTTTGTAAGGCAGCGACAGTGCGTGAGACCTCAGATTCACTTTTCCCTTACAATTAAGCATTTTAAGGGCCGATCTCAGCTCAACTGCATGCCTCCTTTAAAGAGATGAATGCATTTACACTGCAGCCGTTACACGAGATGATCCGGCGGATGAAGAGAAAGAAAATAAAACACAAACAAACTCACACTGCAGAGGTCAGAGCAAAATGAACACAATTCTTAAAAGGAAGGAAGCTGTTAAGTACAAGTTGAGCTACGGGCAGCATCTGTCGCATGCTGTCAGTTACTGAGGAAAATATTTGGATTCCTAAAAACAAAAACGTACTCAGCGGAGCCCAACTAGTTTTGAACCGGGAATATTACTTTAAAACAGCAATCACATAATGGTACAGTTCAAACTACACAAACTGAGTGTTTATTTAACAGGTACAATAAAACAATGAATATGTAATTGCGAACCCTGGATGAAGTCATTGGAAACTGTGGTGACATTTTTAAAACATGAGAATCTCAGTTTAGCCTCACAAAAAACCTGCATTTCTCCATCTATGATTCACATGAAAAGCTGGTAGCGCACACTGAATAAATACTAAACAACTTCCAGAAGTTAAAGAAAACCCTGGCCATTTATTACAGAACAAATGCCTGTAAAATAACCAATTGTGAAACTGTTAATAACCAGAAAAATGTCACCTCACAGAAACTCACTGGGCATCATTCAAACGTTATTTCTTGCATCAACTGTTTGTAAAGCCAATCTTTATGTAAATGCTTTTTTAGTTAATGAGTGAATGAATTAAACATCCCAAATGACTCAATGCACAGGCCTGAAACACAAGCTATGCAAACTGTTTGGAAAACCACAAATTTCCATAAATTTCTGCAACAATTTAAATAACAATGTATCTCACGAAACACAACAATAACAGATTACTGTACAATTCATTTATAAAAACACTCTTGGGTAAATTGTCGCAGAAGTTTAATTACAAACAAGTTACAAAGAAATTCGTTTTTCTCGTGTTACTGAGGCCCACCGTTGCGTAATTGGTCACAGTGAATTGAAACGACTTGACTGCGACAATTAACGTTAGAATAAGTGTGATGAGAATTCCGCAAACATTCCGCTTCTGTTGCATGAACGAGGCCCAATGGATTTACAAACAATGGAAGCAAAGATTTGTTCAGCTTCTGGAAATTTAGCTTTGTACATGCTATGAAAACAAATATGAGTTTTTGCGCAAAAACTGACAACTTTTTTGAAAAATACTGTTATGTTGCCCTGGGCGAGCGCCAACCCTAGTGGTCGGAAAAATGGGTTTTCCTTGAGATTATATACCCATAAATAAACAGATTCAAGACAAATTTTACTCAATAATATATATATATGCTCACAAGTTCCAGGAAAATGTCCTTAGTGACATTTGGGCTAATAAAAAATAAAAACCATTCAAACCATTGAGCCAGGCCACAAAAGACACTGGGGTGGGGGACAAAACCAACCAAACCAATCAGAAAAAAGCCAAAAAGGTAGAAGTGTAAAGGGAAAGAGAAAAATGGGAGGTTATTGATAACATGGCTAATCTTCCCCAGACGGAGGTTCCTCTTCTGAGCCGTCCTCTTCCTCGTCGTCTTCCTCATCATCAGGGGCATCTTCCTTTGTCTTTTGGGAGGGAGGAGACTCCTTCTTCTCCACCTCATCTTCTTCTTCATCTTCAAGCGGGCTCTCCAGTTCCTCATCATCTTTGGGCGATGATTTTTCCAGTGCTTTGGCTGCACTGGGGCGACCTTTACCCTTGCCTTTCATGGGACTGGGGTTCACTGAGGGAGATTAGGGTTAGGGTGATTAGATTAGGGTGTTTACAAGATTAGGGTGTTTACAAGACTCTGCTCTGTGGACTGCTGCTAGTTTTTTGGAGTCTGGCATTATGCATAACTCTATGAAGTCAACTAAGTTTAAAAAAATTGCCAAAATGTAAAACAAAGTAAAAGTGATTTACTTTGTTTACAACATTCATATGATTATGATCCTTTACCGAAAGAAATACAATGATTCACATTCATATTTAAAAAAAAAAACTAATAACAATCATTAGGTCCCATAAAAGCAGCTAATGTTCAACGTAATCGAAAAAGGTTTGTGGACCATGATATCATGATAGTTTTATGGTGTTTTTTGGCCTTTATCAACTGAAAAAATCGTTCTGTAAAGTATCAAAAGAAAAGCATGGTTGGACACAACACATGTAAATGAAGAACATTCATTATCTGCTGAACAACACTTCTGAATGCAATGCTCTGGTTTAGCATGGAAACATTTTTAGGTTTTGTTATGAGTGCTTTGTGAGAACCACTGAACAAAGTACACAAACACTAAACAGTTATCTCAAAGGTGAGCTGTATATTCTTATCCTTATCTGAGGAGAGGCAGTGGCTACCTGTGGCCTTTAGTCTGGGTTTAGGAGACTTCTTCTCCAATCTTCTCCCTCCCTTCTGCACCACTTTTTTGCCCTTCTTTCTGGAGTGGCCATAGTCGCTGTCATCATCATCATCAACCATGAAGTCTTCATCGCTGCCTGACTCTTCTGCAACAGAGAAAATTGCGAACACAATCTAGATTTGAATGAAATGCGGGTGTGTTGACGTGCAACAGTTGTAGCTGATGCTAGCATGTTGTGGGAGATTGTCAATGGATTGCTGTGTGGTTACGATTGAGAGTTTGAACAAAGCCAAAGTACAGGCAAAAACGAAAATGCCTGCCTTAGTCAAAGTGACTTCATATGATTTAAAGTAAAGACATCAAACTCACGGTCCAGAAACGCTTGTTCATCATCCTCTTTGTCCTCATCCTCGCTGCCTCCATCTCCCAGGAGGATCTCTCTCTGTTTGGAGGCGGCCTTCGAGGCAGCCTGCCTCACCTGCCTCGGCTTCCTGCTCAGCTCTTTGTCATCATCACTATCATCTGCTGACCAATCAGAAACAAGACGTGTCAACAAGATGATCAGTCACTGCTGTGCTGATGTTTATTACTATGTGTGATTGGTGCATCTAAAACGATTAAATATCATTCTTCTATCATCAAGTCCATTAAAGCAAAAATGCATTGACTATTTGAACTAGATTTGAACTATTTTACTTTTGCCTGGTCTGAGAAGGAATTAATGACCATTTTATCTACATATATATTAAATATTATTCAGATGCTAAGAAATATTTAGATTACAATTTGTTAACCTATATTTCCCAGCAGTACTGATACAATCACAATCATAGAGCCTGAAGAGGCCACTGCAGTGTCTAAAATTTACAGTAGAAAATCTTTAAAACATTCACATTTTTAGGACACTCAGTGGCATGGTGTGTTTTTTCTGGCTAGAATTAACTGCAGTGTGACCCAGACTTTACATTCATAGTAACAAGTCTCGCTATGCGTGACAAAGGTTTCTTACCGGCAACACGTTTCCTCTTCAGTGACTTTTTCCCTGGCTTCTCAGGTTTTCCTTTCTTTGCCTTTTTGGCCTTTTTATCATCGTAGTCACTTCCTCCATCTTCCTCATCCTCTTCTTCTCCAAAGTCATTGTCTTCATCACTCCCAAAGTCATCTAACAACATAACATTAATGGTGAAACACTGTTCATGAAGCCGTTCCGATCAAACCAGGATGAAACATTCCAGAATCCTTTACCTGCCGAATCATTTTTGGATTTGGAGAGTTTGTCATCTGACTCGTCACTGTAAAATAACAGACAGATGCTCATAAGTAGGTTATCAGGACATAAATGTGAGATTGATCCATTAAGGAACGTCCTTGTGTGCAGTATTTACTTCCTAGTTAAAATTAACCAAGATAATATGGGTCACCAGGAGAAAATTAGTCTGAGAAGGTTCATGATCTCTGGGGGTTCCAACACACATGAATGATACTCACACAACCTGTCAAAAACATGCTCACATTTCTCCCCAAATATAAATGAAACAAGAAATTATATTTTGTATTACAAATGTAAAGCCAGTTTTAAGAAACATGAAGAGTTGTTTTCTACTGTGACATTACACACAATTCTCGATATTGTATAACTTGATTCTATATATCTTATTTTAAAGCAATTTTGAACATTGTCTTGACGGAAGTTAGGGAAGAACATACTGAGTGACCCCTCCCTGTTTTAAAATAGCCAATAGCGTTTAGTTAGAGTGCAGCTGATTGGTCATTAGAAATATGAGTTGCAGAATGATGTCATAGAATTAATCCATACTGATATTTTCTAAATGCAAATTTTGACAATTGTTTTTGATCACAACTATTTTGATTTGATGGGGACTTTAAGGAGCTTCTTGCCTGTCCTCCTGCGAGTTCTTGGTCTTCTTGTGCTTGATTTCACGAGGAGGAGCACGAACCTTCTTCACTGTATCAGCACCTTTCACATAATCCTCATCTGAAGACAGAAACCAGATTCACCAAACCATGAAACACACATACACACTTAATCTGGTTATCCAATAACCAAACACTGTGTGAAAGGTTACTGGATTGAAAATAAAATCAGTTCATTGATATTATATATATTCACAATATTATTTATAATAAGATGACAATGATGAAGGTAAAATAGAATTATAATAGAATTACCTGCATCATCAGATTCATTAAATTGAGAGTAATTCACCACCTTTCTGTTCCTATAAAAGAAACAAAATACTGTAACAGCAGTTTTAAACTGGGACAAAACAGGGTGTATAACATGCAGGTTTAAAGAGCTTAAAGACCATCGGAAGACTTTCCACCAGGAAATGAAGCTCATTTAACATGTCTCGCTTCATTATGTTTACTTGAATTAATGGTCGTTAAACAGTTCCTCAATTAGCAAACCTTCAATGAAGGTTTTATTAATACCACAGTTCCGTTCTATTGAACCACTCAGATCAAACACAGCATTGAGACGCCTGAGGAGTCACAAGTTTCTTTAAGAAAAGGCTTAACATTTTGAGCTTATAAAATTACAACATTTATTCATCAATTGATAAAATAAACATCTGTTTGAGAGCATGAAATAAAAATGTTAAATCTGACAACCAAATAGAATTATTTTATGGTCACAC
>JAZGTK010005576.1:0-22155 GCA_036877625.1 Ambastaia sidthimunki
ATTGCAACTCAGGCACCTTTGGCTCACACAGTGCAGGACTTCTGGCGAATGGTGTGGGAGTGGAAATGCCATTCTGTTGTCATGCTGACTGAGCTGAAAGAGAGAGAGCAGGTTATTACCTATATTTCCTTTTATATTCATATATTTATCAACGTAAATATGTTATGTGTTACCATTTATAGTAATGAGATTGCTCATGTTGCTCCATGAATAAAACATTTACGCTCTAAATGTCATTATAGGAGAAGTGTGTACGGTACTGGCCAGCAGAGGGCAGTGTTTCATTTGGAGAGTATGTGTTGGAACTGAAGAGAGACACACTTTGTGAGACTTTCAGTATTCGAGACATGCTGCTGTCATATGCACCAGTGAGCTACACGTGACATTATATTCATGGTCTATATGCTTCATTATATGAACATATATCCTTTTTGTATCTGTCGATCACGCTGAGGCTACATTGTGTCGTGTGCAGGAGAAGCAAACTCGTCTAATCAGACAATTCCACTTCCATGGCTGGCCAGAGATCGGAATCCCAACGGATGGAAAGGGAATGATTGATATTATTGCCGCAGTGCAGAAACAGCAGCAACAATCTGGCAACAACCCTATAGTGGTGCATTGCAGGTACACACACAATGCATTGGGTTCATTCATGTTTTATGGGGACATTCCATAGACTGTATTCCATAGACATTCCGTAGACATATACTGTACAGACTGTATGTTCTATGATCCTACATTAACCACCACAGAAAGCTTTCCGCTATTTTAGATTTTCCAAATAGATCTGTATGATTTATACGCTTGTTTCCTCATGAGGACCAAAAAATTGTCTCACAGGGTCAAAATTTACTAGTATTACTAGGCTAAACTTGCTGTGTTGTTTGGTAAACGCAAAAATGTGTCATAGTGCTGTTGCTGAATATCACTAGAATCCACAGGGCAGATTTCATGTGCTTTCATTTGACACTGACAAAACAAAATGTTCTACCTGCATGACATCAGCGCTGGTGCTGGACGGACCGGAACCTTCATCGCTCTCAGCAACATTCTAGAACGGGTCAAAGCCGAAGGATTACTGGATGTTTTCCAGACTGTGAAGAGTTTACGCACTCAGAGACCACATATGGTCCAAACTGTGGTAAGACTGTAACATAAACATAAGCAAACTGAATATTAGTGTTTATAATGTAAAGGTTCTGTCTGAAGACAACATTTGCCTACAATGTAAATGCTAATATCATATCATTGTGTGACATTTTTATTTGTTTCCCCAGGAACAATACGACTTTTGCTACAGAGTGGTGCAAGATTTTGTCGACATCTACTCTGACTATGCTAATTTTAAATGAGCGCAGCTTAGCTAAACACATTTATATTATATTTAAATGAAAAGACAACATTACTGCGGCTTAGTGACACTTCATGCACGTAATGTTTCCTTTTCTAGTTATTTATATGCAGTAAGATAATATTTTGGATATAATATCCAGTGGCTTAACCACATCATCTTTTGCATTATGTTTTTGTTTTTTGCATTATGTTTTCTGTCAACATTCTGTATGAACTAAAAAAATTTAAGCATATTTTATTTGTACAACACTGTTAACATTAACTTTATTTACAAAATTCACTTTTTCCCAGACTGGATAAGTGTAAAGCATTCCATGTTCAGTGTTTGTTCCTTCTATATATCCTGCTGCTTGCTTCCCAAGAACTTTTGCATGATGATTTGTGTAAACTAGTGCACTATAAACAATTAGGATACTTCCAAATTTAAATTGTAGAATAATTCTTGATCAAATCAGCATCTGCCCTGTTAAGTCACATGTACCATAAACATGCTCCTCAGCTTTCACCTGACCTTTGTTATAAAGGCAGATGTCTAGACACAACCACATAATGAAACTTCAGTGGGCTTTAAAGTTTTGCAATACTGCTCATAATTACTTTGGGGATAATGGAGTTGCCAGTTCAAATGAAGATGTGACAAATCATGTTTGAGTTATTTCAGGCCCCATCTAGGAACTTGAATGTATACTGTTGAAAGAAGCGTCAGGTAGCAAAACACAACCACAACAATAATAATAATAACCAGCCAGGATTAGGTTACACTAACAAAAGTTATGTCAAAAGTCATGACATAATAAAGCAAAGTTTTGTTTTGTTAAAATTCAAGCAATGCAAACAAATATATATACAAAATATTCTCACTACACTTTCAAAGTAGATGATTTCTGTCTGCTTGTTTGAATTATATGTTCAGAGATAAAGTTTTGAGCAGTGTTCGTACAACAGGGTGATAAATTGTGACGAAAACTGGAAGCACATGCCTTAATTCTACAAACGTCTGGATAACACCATCTTCTGCAATAAATGTTTCAGCCAATATTCTGTCTTTATTTTGTGCAATCTTTTTTTCGTAAATTGCTTATCTTGATTTTTTAATGAACAAATCGTAGACCCTGAATGGTAATATATAATAGATTTTGTTAAGTACTAGAATTAGAAAGATTTGTAGTGCACACTGTATTTTGCTAGAATTGTAGAACATTTGTTCACAATACAGTTTACTAGAATGTATACTGAAATTATACTAGCAATATAGTGCATACTAAATATAATTAAAATCGTTTGGGAGATAATCATCACAATTAAATGCCACACAAGAATTAAAAGTCACACAAGAGTTCAAGAACAATACAGGAGCATCATTTAAAGCTTTATGTTGCTTTAAACAGAAATCTGTTTTATATTTTATTGTGACGTGACTAACACATTGAAGGATCAAATTCGCTGCTTGTTTTTTAAATACAATTTGGGAATATATTTTATTATCTAACCCCACACTTGGAGATGTAAGAAGTCCAGTTTTGTGCTTAAGGCGCATTCCCAAACCAGAGGGCGGAGTCTGTGCCCTGTGTCAGTGAACGGCACTGCCTGATTGGCTGACGCCCTGATCGATTCCACAACGATACAGCATCGGTCTATGGCGTCCCCAACACTGCATGTTACGATTCCCTATCCAATAAGCTATAAAGAGGCCTTTAATGGTTAAAGACAACGTTTTAAATGTTATATTAAAGCTCTGAATATGGCGAACGTGGTGTGCGGACAGCCTTATCTCATACGCCCTTCTTGTGACGCATAATTTGGGGGCTTGCTGGGTCGTGGGGAGAATCGCGACGGCTCTGGCTGGATAAATGCACAAACTGGATAAAATCGTGCTTGTTTTTCTTCGATGACCGAGCGGGATCAGAGATGGCCGGAATCGGTAACAGTTCAACATCTGGGATGGGTGACATCATCCAGCTGAACGTCGGAGGAACGAGGTGACGTAACGTCAAAACAAAAATTTCACATTTCATAAACCATTTCAAGTTATGCATTTTAACATATTCACCCCCTTTAAAAGAAATTAAACCATAGAAATATGTAATGTTGATGCTTTATGTAAATGTGTTTTTGTATATTTATTCCTGGCAGCGAATATTATGTAATACCGCTTGTTTTGGTGGCATTGAATAACAGAAATAGGTAACGTGACATCAGGACCTGCGTCAAAACATTTGGGTTTATTTGAGATTAAAGTTTAAAGTCACAGTGCAGCTTTTATAAACATTGATGTGACGCGATTAAAAGGCCTATAAGGCAGATAACACATGTAGTTACAACCGCAAGTAGCGGTAACGTGGCCACATAATAAACAATATAAACACAATAAAACTAAGTTAACATTGTATTACCAATATTGTCAAAATATAAAGAAATGTACACGAGATATTCGAAAAGGGTTTTATAGTGTATGAAAACGATATCATGTTTGTCTCCTATGATAATGAACAAAATGATATTGTTTTACAATAATAACAATAAATATAGTAACTGTGGTATTTTCACAGAAGCTGTGGTTGCCATGAAACTTTTTTGTAGGAGAAAGTAACTGAAATAGACATATAAAATAAATAACAATTAGGAATAGGAAATTATTTTATTATACCATTTAGAACTATTTGTTGTCTAGAACAAATTTGGCTTTAGTTTTTAGAAGGACAACAAGTACAATGCTTATTTAAGACAAAGTAACTGTTATATTACAGTAAAACTGTATATATGTATGTATATACTGTATGTATACATCTGATTCTATATGTTATAAACATGCTGCCAGTTGGATGCATGTTCAGTAGTTTTGAAGTGGTTTGGACTTGTATTAAAACCCCAAGTAGTTGTGCATAACACAGAAAGAACATAAAATAAATCTTTTCTACACTCTTTCAGATTCAGCACATCACGACAGACTCTGATATGGATTCCTGACTCCTTCTTCTCAAGGTAAGATGTCTAAAACAGCATCCAAAGTCTTGTTTGTTGAGAATTATTGTAGTTGCCCTAATAATCACATTACCGATCACCATTATATGCAAATAGGAATACGTTTTCATCTATTATTGTTCAATAAAGAATAAATCTGTTTACCCTATTATCAACACTGCATAACTGTATCTAACTAAATCTAACTTGTTTCATCAGTTTACTAAGTGGGAGAATATCAACACTACGGGATGAAACTGGAGCCGTAAGTCATTTCATTTTCAAAAAGCCAAAGAAATTAGGTTTGTTCCGTTACATTTATGACTCACCCACAAATCCAAAGTAACATCTGTAATTTCCTACACAAAATACAAAAGAACAAAAACTGATCAAAATACTGAATAAAAATGTTATTGGCTGAATGTTAGAAACAAGTAAGACATTATAAGTAATCCAGAAAAAAACGTAATCCATCTGTAATGGATTAATTCAATTATAATTGTTTCCAAATTGTATCTTTTTGTTTTAGATATTTATTGACAGAGACCCAACAGCATTTGCACCCATTTTGAACTTCCTTAGAACAAAAGAACTGGACTTAAGGTAAAAAAAATTGCCTATTATCCATCACATAAGACAACATTATATAAACAACGTGTCATGTGACGTGTGTCATTTCCTCTGACAGGGGGGTCAACATAAGCATCCTGCGACACGAAGCTGAGTTTTATGGCATTACACCCTTAGGTATGACATAAACAGACAAGATATATCTATCCAGTTACATTTTTATCCAGGTTGAGTTTTTAGTATTACCAGCCACTTCGTATGTCATATACATCATCATATGTGACTAAAGTACAGTATGTTTGTTAATATGATATTTTTATTTTGTATTCCTGCTTACGGTTAGTTCGACGGTTGCTTCTGTGTGAGGAACTGGAGAGGTCATCATGTGGAAGTGTGTTATTTCATGGCTACCTCCCTCCACCAGGTACAATAAGAGAAGATCTGTGGAAACATCTCAGACATTCATTAAGAAAATCTTTTGTTTCATTCTCTGTGCCAACACATAACATTCAGATTTCTGCAGCTCTTCCAGCCCGCAGCAGTGCTGGTGGGCAGACTGCAGCTGCTGCAGGCCAAGAGGAGCATGCGGGTCCCAGTGGAGCAGAGGGGGGTTTTCCCCGGTCTTGCCCACAGTCTTCTCTCCCTGGGCCCTCTGGAGCAGATGGACCTCAAAGACTGGGTGAGTAAAAGTCCTTAAATGCCAAAATGTGGTTACACCTTAAACCTCAAGTTTAAGGTTTTAATGCATTGTTATTTTATAGCTAGCAGATCAGTGTCACCAAAATCAATTCACTTAAGACATTTCTTTTAAATTTGCACTTTGGAATATTCAGATTTGACATAAAAATACACATGTACTTGTGCAAATTTGATTTTGAGAGATACAGCAGATCTACAGAAGATACCAAGTCTTGTCTCTTGCCAAGTTCCTGTTCTTTACACAGGACTGTTATATTGCTTCAGAGGGTTGAGTAAACGTTGACAGTATATTCTGTGAAATAGTGCTGTAATTAAACGACCATCACCCAATGCAATATTAATAGAGTTTAATTGGGACTTTTTACAATAAGAACCAGAAGTACCATTAAGACGGCTGAAGAATTGGCTTTATATGGCATGTCTCAACACAGGCCAGAGACCAGTGTGTGCGCTATTCTAGTTGAAAACCCAGAGAGAGGGGGAGGGGGAGTCCCATGAAGACAAAGTATTCCACTTATAAGCAGTAGTGCAGTAGGCAGGGTGAGGTCATTTTAAAAGGCCTTTTATATCCTCACAGTGAAGTCATGTGAGAGGAATGATGAAAGAGATGGTAAAAACAAGTTAATGGACAGGCCTTCTTTTCAACTGTTTTGTTGGCAGTTTTTCAGCAGTGTACAGCACAAGAAAATAAATATTGAATTTTACATTTATTTCCATTTAAAGTCAGGCCTGACATTAGGTTTTTATGCTAATTTCTTTGTTAATATTTTAAATGTGCAAGCTTAAACGGTGAATACTTCATACATTCAGTATAGTCTAATATTTGAATTCTTGTAATAAATTATTTTAAATTACCATTTAGCAGGCTGCTAATTTTTTAAGTTTTTAAATTATATTTGCATTTCAACAGGATCACCGGTCGACCCTAGAAAGGTGCTGATCGTAGCTGGCCATCATAACTGGATTGTAGCTGCCTATGCACATTTTGTCATTTGTTACAGGTAAATATTATCACCTAAATTACATTAACATGTCGCTGTATTTATGTTATACAATTATACAGTTAGGGCTGTACTTGACTGTGATTGGTCTTTAGGATCAAAGAATCTTCTGGCTGGCAGCAGGTGTTCTCCAGCCCTTACCTGGATTGGGTCATTGAGCGGGTGGCCCTCAATGCCAAAGTTGTCGGTGGTCCACATGGAGATAAAGACAAGATGGTTGCAGCATCTTCAGAGAGCAGCATCATTCTCTGGAGCATCCAGGACGGAGGGAGTGGAAGTGAAATAGGTGAGAGGACAAGAACAGACAAAAATGAGCAGTTTCATTGTCACCAGGGCAGTTTTTGTGGAGTAAAAAACTGCCCTGATGTTTCTGTGTTTTTATGAAGGGGTGTTCAGTCTTGGAGTGCCTGTTGACTCCCTGTTTTTCATTGGGAGTCAGCTAGTCGCCACCAGTCACACGGGGAAGGTGGGGGTGTGGAATGCAGTCACCCAACACTGGCAGGTAAAGCAATTCAAAATTTCCACAATTGTATATATTATTAATTATACGTAAATATTCAAGTAACGTTAAACAGATCATATAGTTTGGCATCATTATAGTGTGAACATGATTCTGATCTGATGTTTGTACTGTCTGCTTAAACAGGTGCAGGACGTGGTGCCAATCACAAGCTGTGATACTGCTGGATCCTTCCTCTTGCTTGGCTGTAACAATGGCTCAATTTACTATATTGGTAGGCAGCTTATTTTCTGCTTTAAATGTAATTGTTTTGAATAGTTTAAATGTAAAATCATTAATATGGGTGGTTGCTTACAGGCAAAAAAGGCCATTGCAATATATGTTCTGGTGTTTAAATACTTAGGGTTTGTTTAAAATCTTAACAAAAAGTATATGCAATAAGGACAACTTTGCTACCACCAATAAAGGAGTCAGTGGCAAAATTCATAATGCACTTTAGGTTTTAGATGTTGTGGGATTCTTATATACCTGTATTATGTACTGTACCTCAGAGATGTTAAATAAGAAGATAACAATGGAAAGGTCTGACCGTATTCTCATCACTCAGACATGCAGAAGTTTCCACTGAGAATGAAGGACAATGACTTATTAGTGACAGAGCTCTACCACGACCCATCAAACGATGCAATCACAGCCCTCAGTGTTTACCTGACTCCCAAAACCAGTGAGTAACTTTACCGAGTTTAAATACTGGCGAACCCTCCAGGAACAGGTTTGATCAGTGGTCTGTATTTGCAGGTGTGAGTGGGAACTGGATTGAGATCGCTTACGGAACCAGTTCAGGGGCGGTGCGTGTGATCGTGCAGCATCCAGAGACCGTCGGATCCGGACCACAGCTCTTCCAGACCTTCACTGTCCACCGCAGCCCCGTCACAAAGATCATGCTCTCGGAGAAGCACTTAGTGTCTGGTAAGATCTGCTCTCGTTTGCTAAATCATAGAGGACCACCAAACCAAAATGAACAGAAATAATTGTGATCCCACTGTGTTGAAGTGTGTGCTGATAATAACCACGTGCGCACATGGACGGTGACGCGGTTCAGAGGCATGATCTCCACCCAGCCGGGATCTACTCCACTGGCTTCCTTTAAGATCATCTCACTGGAAGAAACAGAGAGCCACAGCAGTTATTCCTCCGGCAATGATATTGGTGAGAGCGGTTTGTTGTATTCCACCAAATCGTGTTGATTATCTGAGCAGCAGCTAGCTGCAAACCCAGCTACTTTCTGACAGATATTGTAAGGGTGTGATGTGCCATTTTTATGCAGGTCCATTTGGAGAACGAGATGACCAGCAGGTGTTCATTCAGAAAGTCATTCCCATTACCAACAAACTGTTTGTTCGGCTGTCTTCAACTGGAAAGAGGTACAAATAGAATTTAGACTAACCACACATGACAAATATTTGCAAGACAGCCAATGACTAACAGCTGATGCATATACCACCTGTTTCTGATTGGCTACAAGAGCGTTGATTCACTTTGTTTATTATATTTACACAGCCAGGACTATACACACACATTTTTTAAACACACACAGAACAGACATCTATCAAATAGTCACAGAATTGTTTGTTTGTTTGATTTAAATTTTCAACAGTCTTTCTCTGAAATCGCTTACCGGAAGTAATTGAGTCTCGATTCTTGGTTATAGTATATAATACATTAAAATAATTCTATTCTGATCTTAAATCAAGGTTGATACATTGCATATTTGATCAAATCTCACATAGACATAAATCTCAAACAGATTCACACATTCATCGTATTGTTTCTCTCTTGCTGAATCTGTTTGTACGTGATCGACAGGATCTGTGAGGTGCAGGCTGTGGACGGAACCACCATCACTTGTTTCACAGTGCGAGAGTGTGAGGGCTCCAGCCGCATGGGCTCCAGACCCCGACGTTACCTCTTCACTGGCCATGCAAATGGGAGCATTCAGATGTGGGACCTGACTACTGCCATGGACACTGTCAACAAAAGTGACGACAAGGCCAAAAGGGAACCAGGTTCAGACATATATCTATTACCATTGGATAAAATATATGGCAATAGTGGTATAGCTTCTGGCATTTTGACTAGTTATGTTACCTGTTTGCAGAAGTGGGCGGTCCGACGGAGGAGGAGCTGTTGAAGCTGCTTGACCAATGCGATCTGAGCACATCTCGTTGTGCCACGCCCAACATCAGCCCCGCCCCCTCTGTGCTTCAGCATAGCCGGCTACGGGAGTCCTGCTCCAGGTCTGACCAACATCCTGCATGTACAACTCATAGTAATTCTAACCAGAGAAGTAATTATCTTATTCGCATTGTTTAAATTGCCAGCATAAAAACATGCATAAAAGATTTTTGAGAAACATGGCATCTCTATTAAATGTTTTTATAAAGCATGTAGGTTATAATTAAATAATACAGTTAATTTGCATTTTTCAGAGAATAAGGAAAAATTGGCTTTGAATTATGCTGTAGTGTTTTACATAATTTCTTCAGGCCTGATGTGAACAAGCCTTAATTCTACATCTATTATCTGTTCTGTATTAAGGTGCTCATGGGTTTTGATGATATGTAAAATGTGATATAATTAATTTTTATACATTTACAGTCTCCAGCTGCAGGCTCAGGAACCCATTCCTGAAACAGCCACTTACGGAGCCCTGCGGCCATACAGAGAAAGCCCCTTACTGGCTCGTGCTCGACGCACCGAGAGCTTTCATAGCTACCGAGACTTCCACAGCTTAAACCTGACCAAGGCCATGCTGGAGAACCCTGGTCAGTGTGGATCCACGGAGGACGAGGTGCATCATTCGGTGGGGGAGAACAACGGTGAAGATGGGGACAAAAGGAACTCCACCATGGAGCTATGGGGGTGCAGGGTGTCCGAAACGCAGTCTGCAGGAGCACGCAAACCTCCAGACAGCCCTGGAGACCAGCGGAGAAGGGTCCACTTGATGGAGGAGGGGGCTGCAGACTGTAGATCAGAGGGGGTGAGGAGGAGAGGGGCATTTGAAGCTAATTTTCTGAGCAGGAGAAAGGTACCTCCAGTTCCACAACTGAGTCCCCCACCAGTAGGGGGCGACGGAGGGGGCAGTGACTCATCCAGCACTGCCTCACCCTCTCCAACTAAAGTGTCCACATCTCCACGGCATCGCAAGGGCCCGGAAACTGCATGTGAGTGATCGTTCACTCAGCTTTAGCACTTAGAGGTCATACCAAATACAATAATCTATGACAGGTGAAATAAGGAAGTTGATTGGATGATTTTCAGGAAGTAGGTGTGAGTGTGTATGTTGACAGGCTTGAAAGGAAAGCAGCAGGCAGCTAACAAACAAAGGAATCATAAAAGAAAAAATACAGGTTGGAGATGCTGGTTTGTGATATGACTGATAGACTATGTGGGTGTCTTTGACAGACTCACCAATTAGTTTAAATTGATCTACACCTCACTTGACATTCTCTAAAGCAAATTTACAAAATAAAGTAAGCTATACACTACCGGTCAAAAGTTTAGGATCATGTTCCTAAAATGTTATGATCTTGAGTCTTTCATTATGAACGTATATACTTTTAATGAGTTTTAATGCGTTTTCTACTATTCAAAAATGTGGAAAAAATATTAATAATGAATAACTGATCCTAAAGTTTTGACCGGTAGTGTACATTAAACTAGCCATAATGGATGATTTACATTTAGCTAATTAAACGATTAGCTAATTAGCTCTGAGACCTCAGCTTTGCATGTGTGCACCTTTTGCAGTATATGCTTATATCTAGTTTTATTTTAAAAACATGTTCCTGCTGTTGCTACTGTCTAATGGGTCCATTTCAAAACACTCTGATGCACTTTACTGTCAGTTTTTACATGTGTCCTATTAAAGTGAATAGTTTTTACTTTACTTTCACAAGTCTGAAGGATGGAACAACACAGTAAGACATGATACATTTCTTTTATTTGTTCTCTGGGACTCACTGAATAATCTCTAGAATTTCAGTGTCTATCTGAAGCACTTCATTAGAGGTTTTTATTCGCTCTGTTTTAAAATCTGTTCAGTGCCTTTTGCTAATTTAGATCAAGACGTCTTTAGCTTTATTCTGTTTTGGGCTTTCTTATAGACTTTTGAGGGACAGTTGAAGTTGTAATATCATATTATGCATTAAAAATCAGTTTAACATTCTGTTTTACAGATTTTAGCCACATATCTAATTATCAGCGTCCTGTATTATTTGAATTATCACAAAATGACTGAATTAATTGTAGTTCGTAGCCTTTATCCTTTAATATAACACAAGTGAAACATGTCATTTCTCCGCTACTGGGAATGCAAAACAAAATTGGAACAGGTTTCAAACATTACAGCCCCTTTAGCCACATCCCTGTCTTTGTAAACAGCAGCCACTTTTACCAGCTATAACAAAACCGGTCTGTAGAACTGATCAAGCCTTCTGTGTTATCAACCACAAAACATGTTTTTTAATAGTTGCACTCCTATTGTTAACAATGTGATTATATTTGACACAAAGCTAATTTTGCATTGTCGACTGATGACCAGGATTACCTTTTTTCCAGCCACTAAACTCTTTTATCCCACCAGAGAGAAATGTAGAGTATATATATGTAACTATTGGTGATATGTATCCAATATTAAAGTTATATGTTGCTAAATGGGATTGTTTAAATTGTAGCCTTTAACAAAGAACCTATATAGATTATATGAAGGAAACTATATGGTCTCTATGATTTATATGCTATGCAATAAATGTAACTATTTTCACAGTACGTGCTGACAGTAGGCCACACAGCCTAAACACAGGAAGCTAAGAAAAGGTTTATTTGAAAAAAAAAATGCATGTTACAAATTCTTTAATTGAATTGTTAGTGGTCTTTTAATTGAACCCAATTCCTAAATATACTGTATATTACTGTATATTAATAAACGTCAACATTAACATATATTCAATGTTATTCATTTGCTTTCTGAGAAGTACTAAATTTTTAATTGACACAAGTGTCATATCTTATGCTTGCTTTCAGAAATACTGTCTCATCCAGATTTCTGTGTTTTTAGCTTAAAGGCAAGTGCAGTTCATGCGATATGATTATTACGCTTATTTGAATGTGTATGTGTAAAAATATATAAAAATTTTAAGGTACGTTGCTTCTGTCATCTTTAATGACACAATAAAGTAATCAAATTTAGCAAACGTCTTTGCTTTCTCTTTTATTAACTACAGAAACAGTCGTTACAAACACATTAACATTTCACACGTCAATAATCAATCACAAACAGAAGCACTTTTCCAGAATACAACACGATCAACACAAAACTCTTGCAAACATTTGAGGACCTTTACAGAACAGACTGTACTTGTCAGAGAAAGCTCAGTTTTACAAAATAACATAAATTATTGCAACAATAAATAATACTGATCATCTTAAAAAAATCCACATACAACCGTGTTTAGTTCAGTTTTTTTTAACTAACAACTAAATTAAATAATAATGCACATATAATTGTATTTTTCGCAGGTTTAAAACAACCTTTGTTAAAAATAAATCAAGCCACGCCCACAATCCAAATGTGACACTGGTGACAATGTTTGTTTAACTCAAACATTTAAGACACTTGATCTATTGGCATCATTGCAAAGGTTTACACTCTGTGTTTTTCAGTCTAACAGGCACAGCACAACATTCGCTAAAGTTTCCATTATAACAGACAGTACAGAACACACCTAATGCACCACATACTTACCCACAGTCATGTGTCTGTACAGACCAATGAGATGGACTCTCTGTGTTGGCATGAATAATTTGGAGTCTTTGTGTTCATTAATACTTTATGATTGTGGTAATATTTCACAACTACACAGCGAGTCAAATATCTCCATTTATAGCTATAATTATATAGTGCTATTTTCACAACAGTATATTTCCTTTCTGCATCAATGCTAAGCACAAATAACATCAATTAACTATGTTAACCAAACAGGTGAAATGCTAATATCAGTGGCTTAATAAAACCCCAAGTTACAAGTGTACTGCAGATGAATTAAGTCCAAATGATTTTTAAACAACTTGTGTTTTTAAAGTGTACAGCGGAACCGTGTGTGTTTAGGGTGCAGGCAGATCCATGTGATTTCTGACAGTGTTTTTCTTCTGAAACAACTACACAAATTAGTTTATAAAACTACGTTTTAGTTTATCAAAACTAATGTTGTTATATCCAGTCTGTACTCAAAATTCCCCTTGGGTAAATATCTCAGAGGGAATGTCTCTATGAACAAAATCAAAGCTTGTGAGGGTAACATATCAGAGATACGAGAGCATGATGGTTATTTCTAGGTAAGCACAGACAATGACTGACACATTAATTTAAGGTATTCAAGATAATGTTTTGACATAAACATTTGAAGGTTAAAATGGAAGCAACAAGGTGATGTCAGAGATGCACATAACCAATCAAGAGGTAGTCAACACACACACACACACACGCACGCACACAAATGAGCAGCACATCCTGACTAATGAAAGATGTTCCAGCATAAATATAACTTACTACGTTTCTCCGTATATTCCACTTCAATGTTTTCATGGATAAACAAACCACATATAGTTGATTTACAAACAAACTGTTTATATTTTCCTCTGAATAAAGACAATAAAATCTACATCTGCCACTCCCTTTTAAATGTCAGAAGTTATGATATAATAGGTAATTTGGACAAAAGCATGTGTATTACCACAGACGCTCTCCATAGCTGTATGGTTTGGTGTGGGTGTGAAAGCTTTACAAATGAGTGTCTGTAAACATGGTTTGCTCCTTCTTCACCGAGCTGTAGCTTTTAATCGTCTCCACAAAGTCATCGTCCCCCACATACTGCAACATAAAGATAACAGCAATCATCAGCTAAAACAGATTCCTCGACTGTACAATATGCTTTAGATGTTACACGCTCATCACTGCATCATCTGACCATGCCACTGTCTGTGCCGTGCAGGTCAGCGTCCCACGCTCCCCCACCCAGAGACTTCTTATCTTGAGTGTCGATTAGCTGACTGACACTTCGATGCAAAGAATTCTGGGAAAAGGCGTGGCTCAGCTGGCTCTGGCTGGGCACACGGAGCACAGACATGCTGGCCCGATAGCCGTGGTTGCTGGTGCAGGTTCCTCCGGTCTTAGTATCAGCCAGACCCTGAGAATAAAAACCCGGTTGTTACGCAAACACAAATACCTACATCACTGCACACTGTGATCTTTGAATCACCATGCAGTGCCTTTCATTTAACCAGAGTCAGTTAGGAGAGATCAGAACACAGCAAAATCAAGCCACTGGTTGTGTAACAATGCGACTGATGATAATGTTCCACCAATCCAGCCCTTATCATCAGCACGTTTTGCATGCAATGTCACTGGATAATAAAGGGTAAAGCTAAGCCCAAAACACAATGGAAAGTGAATTTAAGCTACAGGAAATTCAGAACCACACCAGAAAAATCTCTTAACACATTTTTACTGAAGAATACACAGTCTGTGCAAATGTCATCACAATGACGTTGAGATGTCGCTAGGTGGTTGCTAAGGTGTATCTGGGTGTATTTAGCCTATTGCTATGCAGTTGAGAAGCTATTCCTAGTGCTTGCTATGGTGTTTTAGTTGTTTGCTTACTAGCCCAAGTAAACACTTCAAAGTTTCTGTGATACTCTGATCCAAGGTTCTTCCTTCATTGTAAGTCTATGGACTATTTTTTTTCCTTTTTTTTTGTCAGTCAGGTTAAAATAAGGTGTTTAAATTCTACTCATTCATATCTCCAGTACAAAGGTCACTCTGCCACAATACTGCAGTAATATCGACGCTTGCCTTAGCAGGAGCATAAAGACAAACATGCAAGATGCAGCAGGCTATGAAGAAAATCTAACAAACACCCCAGAGAGGAAACCAGAGCAGTGTAAGGGCTCTGTACCTCAGTGTGCATGGCAAAATGCTTTAGTGTTATACTGCAGGAGGAGTCCGGTATGCTGTCAAACTGGAGAGAGAGAGAGAGAAATGGTCTTACCATGGGTTCATCAGGATGAAGAAGAACAGTGGAAGCGTGGTTAGAGCAGAGCTCAGAGGAAGGTCTCTGTGGCAGCAGGCACAGGCCAGGAAACAGTTAGAAGATGAAACAGCAGTTTAAAGAGACAGGGAAGGCGTTTCATTGGCTGTTCCCAGATCAGTGCATGTGTTATTTACTTCCATTTATATATTCCATGTAAATATTTCTATACCCCGCACAGTCCACATACTATATACATCACAGAAATAGTAAGATAAATGTGGTTGTATGTTAAGTTGAATGTAACTATTGTCGGTGATACTGTGGCACAGTGGTATTAGCACTCCCTCTTGTGGACATTTAAAGCAAGTGTTTAATTTAATAAAATAATAATTGAGAACATTGAAGATCAACATTTACTGTATGACAACAGATTCATCTGCTCTCACCAGATAGGAGTCATTAGATGAATACTTGGTACTTCTCCTCTGCAGGGGGACTATTGGAGGTCTCTCTCTGATGAAGGGGGGTTTACTCAGGGCTCTCCTCAGCACCAGACCCATCAGCAGAGCCAGCAACAGCAGTCCCAGGAAAGCCATGAGAATGATGAACCATAACTCGGTGTAGAATCTGTATTCAGCCCCATACAAACCTGTTTTACCCCCTGAACTGGAGTCCACAGCATCTGTGAGGAACCATTGACACCATAAGAAGTGACACAACAAGACAAATAAAACAACATTAATAGCATTTGAGTGTCCATCAGCATCTCCACCACTAAGACAGTTTTACAACAGTAAATTCTGAGATATGGGCTTGCTCTCTAGTTTCTGTGTAAACTAAACAACTGTTTTGTATAATTACAGATGATTTCTTAAGAAAGTCTTCAGAAAGCTACATAACATGATATATTTTTCATTAAGGTACAAATTGATAAAAGACATTGTTATTTTAAGCTTGTAGATTGTTTGTCTTTAATTTCAATGACTTACTGTACATTGTTTACAACTGCGGGGTTAGACTATCATTTAACTGTGATCATTTATAAACTATAAATAAAATGATACTGTTGCAATTTTTAAAACAAAAGTTAATGGCCAACTAAGGTTGCTAAGTTAAAACCAGTATTTACCTGCATTTGTTTTCTATCAGTGTATCACTGTAAGAACTTTACTGAAGACTATGAGCTTGCAGCAGTTATACCGCCACTGAATTACAGCTTTGATCAGACAGAACGGAGACACAAGCAGGTTTCTCCCATTATAATGTGGAGTCACTTTCACCCGGCAGTCAGTCCTGAGGTAACGCACCTGTTCCAGTGGCTGTATTGTATCTGATGACAGGAGAGCTGGCACTGCCACTGTCTGTGGTGCACGTAACCTGAAAGACAAAGGCTGAGGACAGGAAGGAGAGAGAGAGCCAATGACGAAGAATCAATGAGTTTCAGAGGAAGAAATATCTGTCTGTTCACTTTCTCCATATGGATTTAAAACTAGAGATTAGAGATAAAAACAGATATTAGAGATAAATATAAACTTTTAGCTGAAACATTTTGTTCAAAGCAAGTATTTTAAAATGAGAAAAAAAGACTGCACTTTTCTTTTCAAAGATTTTATGAAGGATTAAACTACAGTCCCATGAAACACTGACAATGTAATACAAAACCAGTTCTATAGAAAACCATTGACTTTTAGTTGTAAGTACTAGTGAAAATTGGTGGTTTTCTCTTTAGGCTTTTAAGTAGTGAAGTCCCACACCAGGAGTTCAATAATGAAAGATTAAAAGAAGTCACTGACCCATATCTTAATGCCAAATCTTAATTTCAGAGTTTTAAAAGATTAAAAATTCTCTATGAATGGATGAAAATGAATGTAATGTTTAATTCTGGAACACAGCTGTTGCACTCCATACAGATCTTCACATCTGTGTGACAACAACCTTGAGGCATTTTTGGTAAACCTGACAGCGGGGTGGCCGTACTTTTATCAGAGGTGCGCGGGATGTGCAGTGAGCTGTGGAAGCCACTGTAGATGCGTAGGCTGCTCTCAGTTAGGGTGTATTCCCTCAGAGGGCCGTTCAGAGAGAAAGAGTCGCTCCAGTCCAGAAACACTGTGGTGAGGTTACTGTGGACCGCAAATGGCTCCTTAAACTGGGGGGCTTTAGGAAAACGAGAGGTGCTTAATTTTAAGTGTCATATTGTTCTTTTATGTATAAACAAAATAATCTGCAAGGCTATACAGCGTGTGAGAGAGGGAGAGTTCTTACCTGCTTTGACTGTGGTGACAGACACCCAGTCAGACACAGAGCTGCCCATGTTATTGTAAGACACCACACGCAGCTCATAGCTGGTGTACGGCATCAGGCCTGTGATGTTGAAGCTCCGCCCCATCCCAAAAAACTTGACTTCTACAGGGCCAGTGACACAGGACACAGTGACAGGCTGAAGGGGGCGAGGACAAGAGGATCGCACATGGAGCTCAAAGCTAAAGAGATGGAGAATAAAGGGGAAGATATTTAGCATATAACAGTGGTATATTACATACTGAACTTGTATTAGATGTTTTAATAGTATACACAGATACAATATGACATTTATCTTAAATGGTAAAAAAAAGATTATTTGTCATAATTGAAAATTATGTAAAAACTACAGTGCAGTTTTGTTACATTACTTTTACCTATTCCAGTTTAATGCACATGTAGCTTTGTATTCTGCATACATCAGTTTTATCTAAGTAAAACATTTTTATTGAGCTTCCCCAGATACAGTAGGCTCAACCAATGGCAGGAGTCCGGGGTGGAGCTATCTGTTATCCAACCAATGGAAGGGAGTGTTCAGGAATGTTAAAGAAAGTCATTATTCCTGTACCTCTCAATGATGCCATTGGGCTGAAGAGGCATGTCCCATTCCACCAGAGCTGAGCGGGAGGTGATGGTGACAGAGCGTGGTGGGGGCTGCTGCGCTGGGGCAGAGGCCTGGGTGCGGAGCTCACTCAGGGGGCCTCGGCTGCAGCACAGGAAACAGGTGCAAGCCTCCACGCCTACAGAGTACACTGTGAAGGGCCTAAGACCGTGAAGAGTCTGTTGATGGGACGTCCCCTCGGAGAGCTTAACACACAGATAGGAAGTTTGAAATGAATTAGACACAACTAGAATTTAAACAAGCACAATTAAGAAACTCCGTCCTAGTGGTTTATATAAAATATTTTGCATATGATTATATATTGTGTACCAGCTGGTATGAGTCTTTGTTCTGTGTGAAGACTCTGTAGAGGCTGACAATGCCGTTTGGCTTGGCAGGTGGGCTGATGTCCACCACAGCTGAGGTAGAGTGGATGTGCAGGAATTTGGGGGGTCTCACCCCCTCTGGAGGAGCCGGACCAGTACGACCTTGAGCCCACGGGCTGCCAGTACGACCGGCTGAATTCACAGCCCACACCTACAATGACACATTCACAGCACATTAATTTACAGCTATAAATTATTTAAATTTACTATATTAAAGTCAAATTTGTACAAAAATATTATTCAGATATTTCTTCATATGCATATAGTGCATTGATTTTAAGAATGTATTAGTATTAGATTTTATGGTACAAGTATAGTTTATCATAGTTTTTTTCTCTGCTGTCCTATCAGAACAGACCTGTGACCTAAAAACAACTGAGAATCACTGGAAATACGGTTCACACACACAATTCCTATAGAATTATCTCTCTTAGACCTGCAGTCCAATATAAAGCTGGACCTGATACTGACACCGGCTCTGAGGCGGCCCGACAGACAGAACGGAGACATGTTACTTTCCACTTCTTAAAAACAGGGTCACCTTCACCTGACGGTCCGGCCTCTGGCGCCTTTTGCGAAAGGAAACTCCCCCTTCAACTACTTTCAGGAGTCAGAAATCTTCCACCCTCCAAACCCTTCTGTCATTAACAGCCAAAACATCGGCATCCATTACAGAATCGCTCCGGTCTGAATCTACATGAAAATTAAATTTCACCTTCATCAAGGAGTAAATGAACACATGGAAAGGTGAAGTAATCTTATTTACTAGACGAGCTGTTTGTATAATTACAGGGGAAGAGCAGGAAAAGGTCAGGTGGGGTCGCTATTTGCATGGCTAAGTAATTTGTAGATTGTCAGATGTAATAGCACCGGCAGATGGATGTTCCTGTGGATAGGGTTAAATTAGCTTCAATAATAGGCAATTACACTGTGATCAATCCAGATGATAGATCTAAGTGGCAATATGCAGAGACTGCATGAGATACTGGCTGATTCCACATTCCTACCCAAACCCATTTCACTGCCAAAGTGACGACTAGACGTGCGAGTGTGTTGATGGGTTTGGGGGAGGGGCTACAGGGTTTAAGGAAACAGCATCTTGTCACCTAAAGAAGAAAAGGTCATTTTGGCAGGAAGAGGGAGACTGACAGCGCACGGCTGCTTCCATCACTGTCACGCCGAAAGGCGACGTCAGGAATGACCACAGGACAAACACGCCTCACGATACCTCTAAGTAAATTCCTCACTGATAAATCATTCTGATTCCCGGATACAAATTTTGTGGAGAGAGATACGGGCTCTGTTTTAAATTGGGAGTCAGTCAGGACATTTTCGTGCCCTTGTGCGAGGCGCAGACGTTTTATAGCTACTGAAGCACTTGCATACAGAGCTGTAATTAACGCGGGAAAATAAAAGTATTTCATGAGCGAGCGCTAATGGATGTGGGTGGACACCGCGAGGGCCGAGTCTGCCCGACGACAGCTCCTCATTGGCCGTGGCCACTCCCCAGTCATGGACACAGGGCCAAAAGTTCTCTTTTCTGTTATGAGCACTAGGCTAATTAAGATTTGACATAAAAGTGTCAATAAAATATGTAGCCTCTTAACATGGGACATTTATTTCACTAGAACATTTGCCCTTGTATGAGAACTAGTGAAAGAATACAACAAAACAGAAGACCGTCAGTCTTTGATCTTTGATCTAATCGTCATTCTGCCACAGCAAACATCTTTGTACCACAGCACAGTGGGCCAAATACATCTTTTCAATGATTATAGCAACAAGCAGCAACAAGCCACACACCTGAAGACACAAGCCTCCAGTGTAGTTAGCAACCTCCCCGGGGACAGCCAATAGGCATTAAAAGGTCTTTCCAATACTACATTTGGGAGACCTAACAGCTAATTCGATGGCTTCGATCGTAATCGTCAGCATTCAGCCGAGCCCAGATTAATGGCCCTGTCGCCCGTCCGTCATCACTCAGCTCCGCCCGCCAGCTGTCATAAATTACCGCTCATAAATAAGACGGAACAATCAGGCAAACTCTATCAATTTCACCCTGATCAGCCGGCGCCTCTCAGCCCTGACAGTCAAATGCTAATGTTATTTTGTTCCAAAGGCTAGGCTGTCAATTAAAGAAAGGTCTTGTAAGGGGATGGAGGTGTGATGAATATAGTGAGTTAGATTAAAAGCCTGTCCGTGTGAAGGAGAGAGTGTAGTTGTGAGTAATGTAGCTGCAATAAACAATCATGCTAATTTATTATTATTGGAGGCCTGGATCCTATGACACGTTTAATTATATTGTGTTTCATGACTGTGCTAAACTATTGTGCATAACAAGAATAAAGTATAAAGTATCGTAAGTCTTAAGGAATTTTTTTTTATTAATGTTATTTTATCAATTATATCAGTTAAGCTTTTCTAAGTGTTCAAATGTACATACAAATACCATGAGTGACTTATATTCAGTGATTTGAGATATATATCGAGACTTTGGAGTGGATTTATATAATTTGGTCCAGCAGGTATTCATCTTGTAATCAATCCCCTAAAAACCACCTAGCAATACTCTAGCAACCACTCAAAACACCTTAGCAACCACATGGCAACACCCCAGCATCATGGAGGCAGGCAGAGGCAAGCATCTCTCACATTTTTTTAGAAATCTTGATTCTTTGTTTGTGTAATATATTAAATCTAAAATCAAATGCACAGATCAGAGTGAAACTCAGAGTGTAAAATGAACAAACGTGTGAATAAGGAACATTTGTGTGACCTGGTATTCGTAGGCTGTGTACGGCAGGAGTTTGTCATCAAGGCAGGAGGTTGAGGAATTGCGGTACACCAGTGTATTTGCAGAGCGACTTTCTGCATCTAAAACCTGTTTCCGGTACAGCTCATAGTGCAGAAGCTTCCCATTAGGCTCTGCTGGAGGAGACCAATACAGCAAGAACACAGCCTGTATACCCTTAGCGTTAGTCTGTAACTCCAGCAGTGGAGCAGGTTGGCCAGTAGGGGGCGACTCAAGCGTCTGTACTGAAGCCCAGTCACTAGCTGCGCAGCCTAACAGTGTGCAGGCTTCCACTCGTACCTCATACCTGCAAAAAACAGACAAAAAACACTAAAAATATAAAAAAAACATACAAATGTATTTACCTCAGTTACAAGTGCTTAAATAAAAATGCTTGACAGTTTGAAACCATGTTTTTAGACAAAAGTGGTTTAAAATTGCAATATTTTGAAGTTATTTTTGAAGACCTTATAAACTGTTAATATTTAAAACTATAAATTGTGTTTATGTGCTTATGCTAGTAAATAAGAGAGTTTTTAATCTTCCAAAATGTGTGGTACAGATAATGGGCCGTTCTCTCCTTCAGAAGGTCATCAGCAAGCAACTGAAGGAGAAAGGGAGCGATGAAAGGACACCAGGAGAATAAACAGAAGGTTGTTTGAAAGAGGCCATGAGTTGTGAGTTGATGATGAACTATTATCATCACCCACTTATCCAGATTTGACTTTAACATGTGTACACAGCACCAGAGTCAGTTCTCATTTGAGTATCTCCTCCTCCTGACTGTCTTTGACTCTTTGACAGAAAAATTTGAAATGCCTCAAGGTTGACTCCTTCCCTCCCCTTTTAAGATTTTCTCCCTCTCCTTTTCTCCTTCTATCATTTGGTTTTATCAATGTATTTGTTTGTATAAGAAGGTTGAAGGTTTTTAGCTAGTTGCTA
>JAZGTK010005577.1:0-22150 GCA_036877625.1 Ambastaia sidthimunki
TAGAGTCATTACTGAGGCCACTGTGTGTGTGTGACCTTTAAAGAGGCAATCTCAAGTCCACACACACACACGGCAGCCATCTCTAACCCTGGCACACACAGATGCACAAGGACATTTTTGAAACATCTCCATCTCCAGGCTGTTATTCCCAGATGGAAGTTTTACTCAAGGCTGCATAAACAAGTGGCAGAGTTTATAATAGTCACACTCAGAAAGTTGGACAGTATCTGTCGTCTCAGACTACCTCAGGGCTGCTAGTCAGTATCCTTCAGGGGCCATTTGAACAGTCACAGCCGTGAGTAGTAAGTTAGAGGCACAGTTACACAGTTACAGATAGACCGACCCTTTCAGAGTGATCTGCATTCTTAGTGATGCAATAATGCCTGAGGACCTGTACTTTACTGCTTGTGCATAATATATATACATACACGTGGCTCTACCTATATACAGACATACACACACACACACACACACACACACACATATATATATATGTACATATAACAATAATATGGAATAACATTGAAGGTCAAGTGAAAATGCAGGAAGTGAACAATTGATTTGAAAAATGATGTGTGTATTTGTGGGACAGATTTAAAGGTAACCTAATAATCCCTGGGAGACAGTATTAAACTCAGTAACTGGTAGTTTGAGACCTCAGATTTACATATACATGGACCCCCTCAACACCACACACACACACACACACAATCTCTTTGATTTGGACTGTGCCTCAGCTGACAGGCCTCGAGCGGGAGACCTCAAACAGCCCAATAAATATCCATCTAATAGAGACAGAACCAGGCAGATTTCTGTGGATCACTCTCAAACAGAAGATTAATGAAACGGAGTCCAAAAGAACCGAACCGGCTGTCAGTTTGCTCTGTAATCCGTCAGAGATTCATTTAGAACCAGCAGAAACTCCACTGGCTGTCATATATACTTAATTGTTACTTATTTTGTCAGCATTAAAGTCTTGCGTTCTGTCCATCAGTATTGCAGAGTTTAAACAATCACTGTTCATAAATGTCAGCAAAACATCTTTCAGAGCTAAATAAATTTGGGTTTCATTTAAAGAATTATTAATTTCATTGGGGCTGTTTGCTAAGGCTCTAGAAAAAGAATGATTAAGCATGAGGAGAAACAGATTTGAGGATGGTCTGGTTGGGCCAGTAGTGGTTCAGCTGTAGCAGTGTCTTAGAAAATGCCCATAATGCTCTTGAACTGAACTGCACTGCTTAGCAACCTAGTGGCCATTTGTATATTTTTAGAAATACAGTAGAAAAGTTTAATGAAAGAAAGTTTCCTCTCAAGATTTTGTCTCTGGGAAGCTGTTTGTGAGCCAGAAATCTCAATAATAGAATAATTAGAATGTTCACTGAAAATAGATTTTAGTTATTTTTAGTCTAGGCTCTTGTTAATTTACACCCAGTCCTCACAGCCTAGTTGAGCTACTGATAGATTTGTTGGCTTAGGAGCAAGTGTGCAAATAATAACTCAAAGTGTGCAAAGTGCAATAATACTAATGTATGTTATCTGTTTTTATCTGTATTTTATTTGATTTACTCATATTTTGTTTTCTCTCTCTCGCTCTCTCTTGCCCTGTGCAGGGGCCATCTGGTTTAAAAGGAGCTGAGGGCCCTCAGGGTCCCCCCGGCCCCGTGGTGAGTACTCTGTTACCATGGTTTCTCATCATTCAATGTTAGAAACTTACTCTCCGAAAGCAACATTCAATATTTATTAGAGAGTTGAGGGAGGGGTCAGGAAGATCTAAGGCTCAAAAATGTTATTAAGTATTAAAAAGTTTGTACTTCACCGCACAGCGCACACAAAAATAAAAATTTAAACTTTGACCTGCAGTGGCGTCAGTTTACACTAGAGGGCGCTATAGTGTCCATCAGATTCATGAGGTTCACAAGAGGAATTCACATTGGCGCTTTGAAAGTACTTAATCTTGACATTTTTCACCACAGCTGTTTCATTACGTTTCATTTGACAGGCGAGTTGCAATGTCTGCCAGACCTTCATGAATTAAAACCAATTCGTTCATTTCTCTTGAGAAACTAGATAAGTATTGTCACCGTATAATTGTTCTTTTTTTGGCTTGACGGCGCTGTGCGAGATTAGAACGGATGGATGAAAAGTCATTGAGGAGTTTTACATTCAGCAGTGTCAGTCTGATAACGAACACATTTGCATTTGTATAAAGACACAGAGGTCTACAAATTAAAGCACATTGAAATAGAAATTGAAATAGAGATAAGGAGTCAAAATTTAAGTTTGACCGGTTGTAG
Source organism: Ambastaia sidthimunki (assembly GCA_036877625.1). Taxonomy (NCBI): domain Eukaryota; kingdom Metazoa; phylum Chordata; class Actinopteri; order Cypriniformes; family Botiidae; genus Ambastaia; species Ambastaia sidthimunki. The sequence continues at coordinate 2,295 of JAZGTK010005577.1, forward strand.
GAGTCATCACTGATATGTTTAGTCCTTGAACGACATCTCACAGAATCACTCCTGCATCACATCTGTTCCAGTCATGGGGCCTCAAACAGTCAGAAAGCTCGGTCAGATGCCTTCAGGGATCTCAGGGCTGACCATAGCACAAATCTTTGTTTGTTAAAGACAAAAGACCATTCGCTGGGATCTAAGTATGGCTGTTGCTCATCCGATTGAGATTTAAACAGACTTTGGTGCTTAAATCGCTCTGCATTTTGTGCTACAAACCTTAAACTAAGCAACTTGTTAAGGGGAGGTGTATCATTACTATCCATAAGTGATCAAGCGTACACATTTTACCTGGTGTTCCTGCAGCTCAGCTACTAGAGCATTGTGTTAGTAGTAAAAAGGTTGTGTGTTCACCTGTACATTTGCCTGTAGTGGTTGTAGATTGAACCACAAAACCTCTTCACCTGATAGTTCCTCGTTTTAAGTTCTCTGTTATGTGCATGGTGGTCGTAGGGTTCCCCAGGAGAGAGAGGAGCAGCAGGATCTGCTGGACCCATCGGCTTGTCTGGACGCGGTGGACCTCAGGGACCCCCAGGACCTGCTGGAGAGAAGGGTGCCCCGGTAGAGCCAATTAGATACTAAGATGATCAATTAGTGTGTCTCATATTGCACAGAAAATGTATTACTGCTGCTTTCTTATACTTGTTTTTTTTACTGGGTCACTTGATATGATATAAGTGAATATAAGTTTGGTTGAGTTTAAGTGTTTGGTGTTTAGGGAGAGAGAGGCCCTCTCGGTCCAGCTGGTCGTGATGGGGTTCAAGGTCCGGTTGGTCTTCCAGGTCCAGCAGGACCTCAAGGTCCACCTGGAGAAGACGGCGACAAGGTAAACTGCAGTGTTTCTTTGACTTTGATAAGTTGTGACATTAGAAAGACTACATGTTGCATTGCTGACGTAACTAATACATTAATAGAATGTTTCCTTTGATGTGGCAGTTTCACAACCAATTTGCAGTTCCCACAGGACACAGAACTGTTTCAACTCATTTCATCTTAATTCAGCTCCCAGACCGACTAAATGAACGTTTTACATAAACACAAAAGACAGTAACAGGCTTACACTGCAATTTAGTTTTCTAAATGACAACTTTGTCTTGTTGCTTAAGATTTTAAAAAGTTGCATAAGAAACTAAGACTAAGAGAATGTGTCTTGAATTAATGGTTATTTTGATTTTTTAAAAAGTTTCTGTTCTTCTAAGCATAAACTTCACTACATTTAAAAATAAGTTCCCTGAAAACAAGTTTTTTAACTGATGCAATTTTACCTCTCAGTCATCTTGATTTTGTAGTTCCACAAAAGACAAAAGACAGTAATGCTGATTAAAAATTATTTTCTGCAGCGTACAAGCCGTAACCAAATATCCACCCCAGTAAATCCTCACACCTCTTCCTGGAATTCCTCACCCACAGGCACTTATTGTGCAGAAGAGATCTAAAATCATTCTTCATCATCACTAGCACACATTACACACCCGTCTGAAACCCACAGCCGTCTCTCCCAGCTTCTCTCTCTGCATATCCATCATCTGCAGAACAGGCGGTCTGAAATGGAATTAGCATAGGGTAGCATAAACGTTGTCTCTCCATCAGTATCCTCTAACAAGGTTTGTGGGCTTACGTGCCGCGAATATGTTTTGGTGAAGCTTTATCTGGCCATCTCGGTTTGTTAGGAAAAAATATTCATCATTCCGTTTACAGGGAACCTTCATGCAGGTCATCTACAATGTCATATTTTTCACTGCACAAAAAACTGTTTACTTCAGCATGTCTCTGTCCATTACGATCACCTCTGGGTGATTTATGCAGTTTAAACCTGTGTGTGGTTTCTGAAATGTGAAACGGATAATGCATGACTGATTTTAAAACTCATTTCCAGGGTGAAGTTGGTGAACCAGGCCAGAAGGGAAGCAAAGGTGACAAAGGTGAACAGGTGAGTCAGTCTGACCATAAAAACTTTAATATCTGGGGGTGGAAACGGAGAGCCAAAATGTGAAGTTAAAGACAATCAATATCTTCTCTGTGTTCTCCACTAGGGTCCTTCAGGTCCACCTGGTCTTCAGGGCACTATTGGAGCTCCTGGGCCTGCTGTATGTCTCAACCACACAATCCGTTATGTTTAGCATTTCTAATACATAAAGACTCAGACTAACTCAATGCCTTCATCAGGGAGCTGATGGAGAACCAGGTCCTCGTGGACAGCAGGGTATGTTCGGACAGAAGGGAGATGAAGGATCCAGGGGCTTCCCAGGACCTCCTGGTCCCATTGGTCTGCAGGTGAGACTCATGGTTCTAACACCCCCAGATGTGGTTTGACTTGTGGCATTGTGAACTCTGTCTCATGATAACTCAGATAAATACAGCTCGGGCAACACCGGCCGGCTGCCGCGGGCTGTAGATGAACAAGCGTTCGAGATGTGAATTGATTTCCTTTTGAGTACCCATCTGATGAAATCTCCACATGGATCAGACCAGACTCACCGCAGACATACAGGAGAACTGTGCATTGCATTAAAATGAGTTTTGTGTGACTGACATAACCAGCTGTTTTCTTTGCTTGGTCAACAAAAATAGTTCAATTACAATGTTGCAAACATAGAATTTGCAAGAAATGCAAGTAATTGATTAAAATGTTCTAGTAGCTACTGTTAAATGAAATATCAGCACTCTGTAAACATCTCTCGTCCAATCAAATTAGAGGATAAAGTACAAGAGACCAGATCAGCTTGAGGAACTCAGAGCATGTACGAGCTGTATTTTGTTGACCTGAAGTAAGACCTGGTCATGATGAACTGAACAAGAGTTCTGACGCAGAGCGAGCAGTATATCATGTTTGATTGGTAATCTGCTGTTTTTGTGTATACCTCTCCCCTTTTCATCTGATGATATTACAATGAAACCTCTGGTTTCACCAACACACCCTCCATCAGTTACTGATTCTCTTAAAGTCGTGATATTAATGGAGCTGCATCGCCTGCTTGTCTTCTCTCACCTGATCTCTCAGCCGTCTGATTCAATTGAGTTTTAATTACCCATAATGCACTTCCATTTGGATTGTATTAACTGTGTTTAGTGACCTGGTCTAATAGACATTACAGCATGGCACACACACACACTCTGGCTGTACTGAGTGTCTGTGTTAATGACCTCAGATGATGGGAAACTCACCAGCTCAAGAGTCAACCTGGAGAACACCCAACTCATCAGGTCATGTTTGTTTTGGATGAGTAAATATGAGAAAAATGAGGCTTTAGATCTCTTCACTGCTCACAGGTGAGGGCTGGTGCTGGGTTGCTTTTAATTGACTCGTATAGTCGGCCATCAATGAGACAATTAGGAAGTAAATGTCAAGGATCAAACACGCATTAAACCCAGGATACATGACTTGAGTTTATTTATGCACCAGTGCAGATGTGTGTTTCAGAGTGTCTGATGATCTAGGCCTGGTTACACAGACAGGGTTAGATTAGTTTAGGAGTAGTAGGCCTTAATGTTTACCAGTTAAGTTAGGACATTTGTAGCTGGTTAGTCCTTATTTACCGTAGTCTTTACTCCCTAGTCTAAAAGTATCTCATTCTTATGATTAATTGAGTTAAGCAATGTCTCAAAAAACATTTTGGTAAAATAGTAGCAGTAATAGTTCTGACTTAATTTAGTGTTGAGTAACTTCAGCAAATGAACGTCACTATCAGCAGGTACAATATATAGTGAAATGTGGCTTTGATTGGCCATTAGTTAAACTACATGAATGTATTGAATAGTTGAGAGGAAGTTAATGTGTGTTGCACACTGCTGCTCACCCTCAGAGATTGTTTGAACAGAGACGAATCTGAGGATAAATGAAGAGTTTCTGCACGAGCTTTAATACTGTGTTCAGTGTTAAAAGTTTCTCATCATTCACAGGTGAAAAAGCACAAACAATAACATGTCGCACTGAGCATGAGCTGAAAATCTGACAGAGGATATTAGCTGTTCTCTCAGATTTCAAGACAACAAACTCTGAACTCAATAAACAGCCTCTGCTTCACCTCTGCCTGCATTTGCCATATGGCCCGTCTGTCTTTCTCCAGCAGTTCTGAAATGAGACATTATTGCTGCTCTCTGCTAACTGCATCTGGACCTTTTGATCAGAACATCCATTGTGTTTCTAAGCAGTAATGTGTCAACACATTTTGACAATATTGGCATCGATGTATTATAAGTTTGTAAATGTATGGACATCCTTTAATTAGCATAAGCATTTGTCTCTCTTTTTTACAGGGTCTTCCTGGACCACCAGGTGAGAAAGGAGAAAATGGAGACGTTGGTCCTATGGTGAGATATTGTAACAGATTATATTGTCTCTATTGTCCATTTGAAACTCCAAATTCCATGAAAATAGTCCATGACCATTAGCTTTAAGACCATGTGTAGTATATGCTAATGTTAAATAAATTAGCATTTTTCATGTATGTGTATTTTAAATCTTCGATATAGGCTGTCTCATAGCAATGACTCATCTTAAATACTAGTAAAATCTCATTTGTGTCTCTTCTTTGTCTCTCAGGGTCCCCCAGGCCCACCTGGTCCCAGAGGCCCTCAAGGGCCCTCTGGTGCTGATGTAAGTTCATCTCACACTTTTATCATTTTTCCCGGCAGGCTTATCAAATTACAGTTTGTTTATATAAATAGCTTAAAATAAACAGATTTTATGTTTCACTTTGTAACATCTTCTTGTACTGAAGGGTCCACAAGGTCCTCCTGGAGGAATTGGAGGCATGGGAGCTGTCGGTGAGAAGGTACGAGTGTTTCTAACTCCATGTTTGTTTCTGCTCTCAGTAATGTGGTGTAATACTTCTAGTAGTCACGCCTCTCTGTGTTCAGACTTAAATGTCACTTTTTTGTGTAAATTAGAACAAGAAAACAGGACTGAGGTCTTCTTTAGCTGCAGATTTGACACACTGCTCTTGCTCTCTGCTGTTTGGCAGGTCATTCATATTTAATGCTCTGTCTGACAGCTGAGAATACTCTAAAATATGTAACAGGTCACTGTTATGTTATGTCCATTAGGAGCTTGAAGTGCTTTCATCCACTGCAGTCTGGCAAAGATAAAAATGATATCCAGCTTTATTATATCTGGCTTTCTGGAACACTTAATTCTGATGGATTAAGTCACAGCATTCAGATTTTTCTATAATGGTTTTGAAATCAACTGATTTCATGCCAAACGTTTCAGTCTCAAGACTTTCATGTCTCTGGAATCACTCCACTGCCTCTTTTTACATAATAAAAGAATTTCAATTCAGATCCATATTTCATATCCCTTTATTTCTTTAGTAAGTGTTATAAGCAATACATGGGACAATGTACAGTATTTGCTGACTCTACATTATTCCTCAGGTATTTGAGTGTCACTCTGGGCTCATAATGTTTATAATGCATAAATGCAGTTATAGTGATTGGAATAATGTACAGTGTTGTTATCCTCATGCTGAAGCTTAAATCGAGTAATATTCTTCACAGGGTGAGCAAGGAGAAGCTGGTAACCCTGGACCTCCTGGAGAGTCAGGCCCTGGGGTGAGTGAACTTCCCAAATCACTTACAGTGAGACTTTCTGGCTTCTAATCATCATCCAGAAGAAAAAATTGCTCGCATGTCAGGAAACAACGTCACTTTGAAACTATTAAATTTACTTCTTCAATTTTACCAGTGAAACAAATGTGGGCGGAGCTTGATTTCATCAGGGAAGTTTATTGGATCATAATAAAAATGGTGAAAAATTGTTATCAACTGTCATTGGTGCAAAATACTTTATTATGTTGACAACAGGAATGATTTAAAAATCATGATGTGACCCTTTTAAACCAGCATGTCTGTTTAGCCACTGACCATGTAGTACTTTTATAGATCATTTCCCAGGTCATTCAGATGGCTCTGAATGTTTTACAAGTTTTACAAAGTTAACTTTTCTATAATATACTGTTGGAGTGTGTGGCATATCTACAGATGGTGATTCAGCCAATCAAAAGCCTAGCCTGTCAATACTGACGTGAATTTCTGATTAACTCTTTTGAATTTGCACATCAGAATGAAGAGCATGTCTACACTCATTGTTCTCTGGGTGCTGCGGTTCCTAAAATGCCTCAAGGCTTGGTATTTGAACCTTTTATCTTTGTGATATATGCTGCAGGGCCCAAAGGGTGAGAGAGGAGAGAAGGGCGAAGCTGGTCCCCCTGGTGCTGCCGGGCCCGCAGGTCCTAAAGGACCCCCTGGAGATGACGGCCCCAAGGGAAACCCTGTAAGTATGGCTCTGAAATGAAGCTTAACTATTATGCATGTATATGAAATGTTTCATGGCCATAATACCACAGCAGTCAAATAAAAACACTTGTTAATGATGTTACAGAACCAATAAACCTTATTATAACAGGAAATGGTGTTTTAGATAGATTATGTTAATGAAATATGAGATTTCCTCCAATCATTCTCACATGGGTACATTTTGTTTTGCAGAATCTATAAAGGTTTTAATATTGGTAGTTAGTTTTTAACTTATTTACAAGTTATTCCTCTAAACCTTGTGTCTGTCACTGTAGGGCCCTGTTGGGTTTCCTGGAGATCCTGGTCCACCTGGTGAGCCAGGTGTTGCTGTAAGTGCCAAAATGAATCAATCAAACAAGAGTAAATGAGTTTATATGAAGATTTATTTATGTCACTGATGCTGAATGATAAAAATCAACATAGTGAATAGAGTCATTTCTGTCACTAATATTATGTCTGAAATAACATCCATCCTATTTCAGGGAATAGATGGAGGCCCAGGAGAAAAAGGAGAAGATGGGGAGTCTGGTCAGCCTGTGAGTATAACAACATTTTGGTGCAATGCATTTCTGTAATGCATGAAGTTTCTAATTCAGAAAAAAGTTGCTTACACCAGCAGTACAAAAGTCTACTGTTATTTATAAAAGTTACTTTTTCAATAACTTGTTTGGCTTTCCTGTGTATAATTTCCTGCTCTGGAATACATTAATTTGAGAAACATTGTTTTAACTACTTGCGTAAGTGTATATACAGTATAAACACGTTAATTAAGACAGAATTGCCTGAACACACAGTGACAGCCCATAAATTTCAGTCTTTATTAACATTTATTATTGTAACTTGGATTTTCCAGTGCAGAAAAATGGGTAATTTACCATTAAATTCAGTGTATTAGAATCTGTAGCTTGAGAAGTTTGAGTGTTTAGCATGACTGTAGTGAGAGGTTTTTTAAAGGTCCATTTATAAGCTCCGACTCGATGAAAGTTTAATGAGGGGGACGTTGTTTTGTGCATAAGACTTTTACAGAAAAGCACACAGCTCCCTTATTTTGATTAGAAGTTCATCATTTTACTATCAATCAATCACACAGCTGAATAATTTTGCAAATTTATTCTCATCCTCAGTTGGTGTGTTTATGAAACCCAGAGTGTGTCTTAATTGCATTCAATTAATTATCCTAAAATTGGCTAAGGCAGAAAAGGCAAAAGAAAGTTTAGTTATGAGAAAGTTTATTTATAAATTAAGGGCTGTTATTTCCCATCTGCTGGTTTAGAAACGTTGTGCTTCTGCTAATCTGAGATGTTTATGTTGATTTTTTTCTATATTTTAGGGACCTCCTGGTCCATCTGGAGAAGCTGGTCCACCAGGACCTCCTGGCAAAAGAGTAAGAAATCATTATTATCATATTTTAGGCAGTAACAGCATATTTATCTCACAGATTTTTGGATAACAAACTTTCTTTAGAAAGGAATAAGTATATAGATTCTTATCTATTGCAGAATGGTACAAAACAACTAAAACTGCTATTGAGTTATTGGTTAAATTCTGTGAAGACTGACCTGTGAAAAATAAATCACCTTCTTTGGTTTAGAGATTCATCCTAATCAGCACACATGATTGGTTGCTTAACAGCAAACTGAAAAACCAAACTAAAAAGTCCTTCAGTGGCTGATGAATTGATCATACTAAACCATTGGTCTGAAACCAGCGTTTAAATGGTGTCAGAGCCAGAACTCATTACCTCCTCTGAGGTCCAACATCTCTCTCAGGATGAGAGATAAAATCAGTCCAGACACTGTATTGATCTGGACCTTTGATGGACAGCGATGAGAGGACAACAGTGTGAAGGATTTTACTGAGGAAATATAACTGTCACATTTGTGATGGGAACTCAAGCTTCCTCTCGCCCTGACACGTTAAAAGAAATTTGTTCTTTTAATAAAAGAAAATAGCGTTGTTTCACCAGTCAGGAAAATACCGCATTATTTTTACCAAACAGGGAAAAGTTAACTTTTTCAATTTATATTGTGTTTAGGTGCGTTCAGGCTCGCGGCAGTGTATTGAGCTGAACGCCAAAATATTGTTTTTTCTCTTGACTTTACGCACTGTAAATTTCTTGTCTTTTACAGTTGTTTCTGGCCAGCCTGCAGCTGCGTGGTTGCATGGCTTGTGTAGCGTGAGCTATATTATTGTAGAATTCCTGCCATTTAGTTGATTTTTAACTTTGTGCACAATAGAAACGGGAGGGGTGGGGTTATGTGATGGGAGGGGTGGGGTTATAAGGGGGAGGGGCCCACACCAGTAGGTATTTAACAGTATTTAGCTCTCTATGCTAAAAACACCAGTAGACTTTCTTGGGTCTGGTTTAGATTTAACTAGCTGTGCATCAGAGTTTTACAGGTCCTCTATGGATTTTGTCATTTTTCTATAAAGCAAATAGTTCTGCTTAAAATTTAATAGGAGGTTTGGGCAAAACTGCTTCCTCATTATTTCTTCATAAAGCTTTATGGCATTTCTTTCCGCATATAAATGCATTATTCATAAAAACCCAGAGAAAACACCACTCGCCTTCCCAATGTACTTGATGGCGTCTCTCTGGAAAAATGATACATCCTATCAGCATATATGCGGATGGCTGAGGGACTGCGGCTGGAGAATCTGGAATGTGTTTTAATCCGGGGCGAGAAAGACAGTCGGGGGAAACTGATCTTGCTGTATTAACTCTCCTGCATCAGTAATTCTGGCTAGAGCTTGTTGTGCAACAAACACAGAGATATTTTGCTTTCTCAGCATTTTACTGACTGCAGTTTGAAATGAATATGGAAATCGCTCCCCTATTTCCTTCTGTTTCTTATTCCTTCACTTGTCAGGTTGTCTCTAGACTATTAACTATCCTGAGAATAACTGAATTTCTTTCCCGTGTGAATGTATTAACTGTGGACAGTTGATCAGTTCGTGCTGGTCTGCAGTCAGTTAGATGTGGGAAAGACATGAGGTTGTTCTCAAGGTTATAGCTCAGCTGTCACATTATTAATGTCACATGATTTAAATGAATATTAATTTTGCTCCATAGCCAGTACTGTAACATGCTTCTCTATTTGTGTTTTATGAGACAAAAGGTCAACATGTTTCATAAACTGTATTTTTACAGCTTAAATAGAGAGATTTTTAATGTGCAATAACTGTGAAAATGTTCAATAGCTTTTATTGGAGCCCAGACTTCAACTGAAGTTAAATTGATTTAAAAAAAAAAAAAAAATACCCTGAGAATCTCAGTACCGGTCAAAAGTTTGAAACACTTGAAATGTTTCCTGTCATTAAAAATCTTTTCAAATGAAGCGTTTTATTATAGTAGACAAATGTATTGCTGATAAAATTTCAAGAAAACTTTTCTAAACAATTCTAGACACAGTGTGACTACATTAAATATGCTAGAATATAATCCAGTTTCATTTGTTTTTAATTTTCTTTAATAGCAACATAATAAAAGTTGCATTTGTGCTATTTCATAGTTTTGATGAGTTTACTACTATTCTAAATAATTAATAAAGAAAGTGTTTCCAAACGTTTGACCGGTACTGTTTGCACTGGAGTGAAAAGCGTGACAGCTCACCCTGTTTAAAAACGAACAACAGGAGTCATTTACGTATACAGCTACACCCAGCGAATCCACTCGCTCGTTTATATCCATCAAGCACAATCGCCAAAGTGCTACTGTGATTTCTCCCTGTGACCTTTTAACCATTTGTTTTATAGCCCAGTACAGACAAATGCTGAAATACAACGTCCTTTTCTGTCCTCAGGGACCCCCGGGGGCTGCCGGAGCTGAAGGCAGGCAGGGAGAGAAGGGCGCCAAGGTAACACACTCCAAATCAATTCAGCCCGACACACACTGCAGTTTCAACAGCATGATTCAAGCACAGACAGTCGAGAAATAAAGAACATCTTTGACTAACACTGTTAACACATGGAAAGTTCTGTCATTGTTTCAGCTGTTGGGTTTGAAGTGTGTTGGTTGTGTTTTTGTGATTTTCTTTACCTCTTTTAGCTTTGCCACGAATATAAAGATTAATAGTGTGAATATTACTAACATAGTAGTTTAATGTCTAATTAAAATAAGTTTAGTGGGGTAATGTTATATATTGATTTTGTTAAAATTTACACAGTTTAGGGTTTGTAAATGGTTTTTAACTCCTCCTTTCTCTCTAGGGTGAGGCAGGACTTGAGGGTCCACCAGGTAAAACTGGACCAGTCGGCCCTCAGGGACCCGCTGGAAAGCCAGGTCCTGAAGGACTCAGGGGAATCCCAGGCCCTGTGGTGGGTTTTCATTTATACACACACACACACACACACACTATAACTATATACAGAATAGCTCAGTAAAATCTGAGTACAGTCTGTATTTTTCTCTTGTCTGTTTGAGCACACATTTTGTAGAATCTGGGCCATTTATCATTGTCCTGCTCACGGTAAATCGATGGCCAATCGTAAGCAAAACAGGCTGCAGTATTGAATGTTGTAATTGGATGGATTTTCACAGGGTGAACAAGGACTTCCTGGAGCTCCTGGTCAAGATGGCCCTCCTGGACCGATGGTAAGACCATAGATCTATCCTCTCGCTCGTCCTTTATTTCTCTCTCTCTTCTTTCTGTGTGTATGAGTGCAAATTGAAATCTCACTGCTTGTCTTTTGATATTTAGGGACCTCCTGGTCTTCCTGGTCTGAAAGGAGACCCGGGCTCTAAAGGTGAAAAGGTGAGTGACATCTTAATTCTTGTGCTGTCATTTTTATGAATGATGTGTCTTACATTTCAAACAGGTTCAGGGTCCAAACTGAAGAGTGACTTTTCACTCGGGGTCATTCAGTGGAGAAGTTTCAGCTCCAGAAGTGTTTTTAAAATGAACTTTTTAGATTTTAGCTCCTTTGTAAATGCGTGAATCTTTCCTGAAGTTATTAAAAAAAATTAATGGTTAATGGTAATCATATTAAATGCATTTGGCTGTGTATGGGATTCTGAATTCTGCAGTATGTTAATGCTTGTTGTAATCTGTAATACTGTAAACAGTATTTTGACAACCGTCATCAGTTTATTCTTACATGTCAGTTTTGTTATTGTACATGTAGCCCAACTGCGCTAGCAACACCAAGTCATGGGTTCGGAATGCATGTAATGATGAAACGTATATCTTTCAGTGTTTGCCTAATGCTTTAGTGTAAACGCGGTACCTGTTTGTGATAGTCACCTTTGGTTTAATGTTGTTTTTGATGGTTTGCTAGTTGTCCTGAGGCTTATTGGTCATTTAAGAACATATTGCTCTCTGTACTCATTGTATGTAAATGAACCCTCATCCAGCCTGATCCACCGATCTTTGACATCTGTTATCCTGTGCGTTTTTCTGCAGGGTCACCCCGGTCTGATCGGTCTCATCGGACCCCCGGGCGAGCAGGGAGAGAAGGGCGATCGAGGTTTGCCCGGTCCTCAGGGTCAGCATGGGAACAAAGGAGATACTGTAAGTCATTAATGATTTATTTGTCCTTTCCACCGGACTAAACGTTTACCTTCAACAGAATGTGCAGAGAATTCCTGCTGACTGTAAACACTGCCTACAAATTAATGTAACATCCACCTGAAACAATAACATCCACACTTATCACATCTGTGTGCATCATCACAATCATGTTATGGATTAAGCTGCAGTAAGAAATGACATGAGTAACTCAGCTGTGATTCTGTTACACCAGACATCATGTACATCATGCCTTTAAAAAGCAGTTTGTTTCATTGTAAAGCTGTGAAGAATTTGACTTTCAAACATGGACTGAAGTAACATGTAACATATCCAATACATTCAAACACAAACGCTTTCTACAGTAAACTTTTCTACAGTAGACTAGCATTCTTATGAGTTTTATTTATTTGTCAGACAAACCCTGATGGCAATATCTTTAGACTGTAGCTGGAGAAACACATTAAAGTTGAAATGACATTGAGTGAATAGATGGTTGGAACGGGACATCTGGTTCTGTTATTTAAAGCAATGCAGCTTCAAACATGTTCTCATTATTCTTACTCAGATTATTGCATTTTGATGAGGTGAGGCTGAATTTCTCCCCATAGAACAACTTTAAAAGTCCTTGACTCCTAATGAATGGAGATGATCAGTGTGTAAAACACACCAGAGAATCATCCAATTACCAAGAGTCATTTTCATCTCTGTGAGCAAAGCATTGTGGCTTTTATTTTGGATAGAATCTCACTTATTGACACAGTTGTTTGATGTACAGCAGACCAGCTTCAGTTTTAGGTTCACAGATCCGTCATGATGTGAAGTTCTGCAGGCTGATCACCATCTGCTCTGTCAATTGTAGGGTATCGGTGGAGCTGCTGGTCCCATTGGTCCACCTGGTCCTCCTGGCCTGCCTGTGAGTCTTTCCTCTGTTTCTATCATTTCATCTTTTTTAAAATGATGAAGTCAGTTAATGCAGAATTTCTTTCTTCTGTAGGGTCCACAAGGGCCAAAGGGAGCCAAAGGTTCAAGTGTAAGTGCAGTTTTTATCTCGGATCACTGCAGTGGACGTATAATGATAATATTAAAAAAGTAGCTCATGGTTTTTAAATGATTTTTCTGCAGGGTCCTGCTGGCCAGAAGGGAGACACCGGCCTGGTTGGACCTCCTGGTCCTCCTGTAAGTAGAACATCTGTTTCAGGGTTAACATGCGTGGAGTTCTTGGACTGTACACTTTTTCTCTGGATCTTTAGGGTCCCCCTGGAGAGATTATCCAGCCGCTGCCCATCCAGATGCCCAAGAAGTCCCGTCGTTCCTCTGACATGCAAGCTGACGAGGCGGGCACTGCTCTGGATTATGGAGAGGGTATGGAGGACATCTTCAGCTCCTTGAATAACCTCAAACAGGATATCGAGCGCATGAAGTACCCCATGGGTATGCAGGACAACCCTGCCAGAAGCTGCAAAGACCTCCAGCTCGCCCACCCGGAGTTCCCCGACGGTAAGAGAGAAAAGGACAGAGCCAAGAACCGATCATTGCAAAAAGAACACAAGGTCTGCTGGTGTCTCAGGTACTTGGTGAGCATTTGCTGTGCTTGTAAATTTCCAGGCTCATCACTCTAGAGGGTTTGAATGAGAGCCGCAATAGAAAAACACTGATTGAAGAGATGTTTAGCATTCTGCGTACTCCAGCGGCAGCTAACGTCTACCAAACCATGGCTTAAAAAATGCTCTTACAGTGACCCTTACCAGCTGCTCTTAACATGCTTACGTTAGCCTGCTAGTTTATTCACGGTAGGCGTTAGCAGCTTTTAGCTTTAGCTTTTTTGCTGCTGAAAACGGTTTAAAAGCACAAGAACGTGGAGTCGAGGGAACATTTACACACGCAATCATAATGACAGTAACTCTGAGGGTATCTGTGGATGTTCTAGACTCAGTGTGTGTGTGTGTCTCAGGTGAATACTACATTGATCCCAACCAGGGCTGCTCTGGGGACTCCTTCAAAGTGTTCTGCAACTTTACAGCGGGCGGAGAAACCTGCATCTTCCCTGATAAAAAGTCAAATGGAGTGAGTGATATTCTGAAACTCCCTCAGTGAGGAAGAAACCTGTTTCATAAAACCCACTCTGTCCCACACATCTCAGTCACTTTACAGAGGACACGTTTCTTACTTTGACTGTTAGTTAGCTGAATTCAGTTTGCTGTTGGTAGGAATCTATAAACACCTGAATCTTTTATTTCTCATGTTTCCTGCAGGTGAAGATGTCCTCATGGCCCAAAGAGGCTCCTGGATCCTGGTTCAGTGAATTTAAACGTGGTAAAATAGTAAGTTTTCCGTCTCGTACCGCTTTCATCTTCTTCCTTTATATAAAATGTTATCTTGTCCCTCTCTTAGCTAAAAGGATCTGAGTGCTGAGTGATCAGCTTCCTGTTTTTACTTTACTTCACCATTGGACCAATAAAAGCTTGGCTGTTTAAAGATGCTGTCACTGCAACCCTGCATCCATCAACACACTGAGCACACCCACAAACACACACACACACACACACAAACACACACACACACACACACAACGCGTTTATATCTGATGCTGGTGAGAGTCTTCGAGACGCTGCACCATTCAGAAACTCACTGTCTGTCTGTTCCAGCTGTTTCACTTTCTCAGAACCGTATCAGAGTTTCACCTGAACCTGTTTTCATGAAGGTTTAGAAATAAATTGAAAATTATCTCAATTTCAGTTTAATTTCTGAATTTGAGTTTGATTTTGGGTAGAAAACAGAATGCTAAATTGTCATTCTAGTATTAATAATAATAATTGAAATGAGTAATTAATAATAGTGATGTATTTTATCATTTTCTGTGGATCATGGCCAATGAAACACTCGTTTTACCTCCATTTCTCAGCACCCATGAAAACCCTGTTTCTGTTTTTACTGTCTAGCTTTCATATGTGGACTCAGAGGGAAACTCAATAGATATGGTTCAAATGACCTTCCTCAAACTACTGACGGCCTCAGCCAGACAAAACGTGACCTACAGCTGCCACCAGTCAGTCGCCTGGCACGACGCCACCACGGACAGCTACAACAAAGCCCTCCGCTTCCTCGGTTCCAACGATGAGGAGATGACGTACGACAACAACCCCTTCATCAAAGCTCTGTCAGACAGCTGCTCGGTAAGACTGCCCTCCCACAACCTGTACGAATGAAAGAATCACCTTAATATGCAAATACAAAATTCTGATATTGGTTTTCTCGTCCCGCAGGTGAGGAAGGGCTACGGGAAGACTGTGCTGGAGATTAACACTCCCAAAATCGCTCAGGTCCCGATTGTCGATGTGATGATCACTGACTTTGGGGATCCCAACCAGAAGTTTGGATTCGAAGTTGGTCCAGTCTGCTTCCTTGGCTAAACCAAACAGACAAGAACATAAATAATAATAACTTGACAAGGTAGGACGGGTTATCGCGCAAGACTTTTATCTTGATATCAACCAACCGGTGAGACCGTTCCTGCCACATGCAAGTTTTGAAACAAATGGGGTAGTGAACACGTCTTTGCCATGTATGTATGTATTACCCAGGAAAATACTTGTTGCCCTTGTAGGGCGAAGATCACATGACCTGTTACGGAACAAAAGGTGAAGGACAAAGTCGAGCCAAAGCAGAGCGTGAACCTGAGAGGTCCACATGATGGAGACAGGGAGGAAGGACCTCTTCCATCGGTGCAAAAAACAAAAACGAACAAAAAAACACGACAACAATGGTGCTTGATCAAAATACAAAAAAGAGGTGCTATAGAAAAGAGGATGTATTTTAATGAAACTGTAATTATTGTTTTGTACATTATTTTTATTTCTGAATCCACTTTCAAAACTTGCATGTGTATCACAATTGCATCTGGCTCTTAAAGTTAAAATTCCTCACAAACGTTTATAAGTTATAGAACTGAATAAATAAAGAATTGATATTTTGTGGATGAATACTGTGTACTTTATTATTAATTAAGCAAATAAAAGACAGCATTCAAACAGTTCCCTATTATTAATTGTAATGGAAGTTCTTGTATATATTGACCATCCTGAAATGACTCGCGGTTCAGACGCCTGGACGCCACGGAAACGCCAAAGAAACGGCGACACGCAACGTTTCAATGATGATGTCTCTGTGCTCGAGTAATCATGCCATTCTATGACATTAATTTAAGTTTTTTCTTTGTGATCTGTTTGTTTTGTTTTTATTTCAGCTGTAGTTCAGTCGTGTACCTCAAACTGAAACTCATGCAGATACAGAGAAGGTGTGTCCTGTATATACCTTGGTTATACAGTTAAGTTTATGTATTTTGGGGTGGGATTTTTAATAGGAGGAGCAAATATCTGTTAGGCCTCTTTTGTTCAAACCGTCTGTGAATGCATTAAGGCCTTTTCAGTGACCCGTTTTTGTAACTAAAAGGAGAATTTGTTTTAATGTGCTTTTTATGGTTCATTTCATTATTAAAAACTGGATTCCAGCCAACCATGAAACTGAGGTGTGGATTGCTTGTTTGTTTGTTTGTCATCCCACATTATCGTGTGCAGTTACTGTCCACTAGCTATAATAGTTTTTAAATAGTTTGTTTTTTCCTGATGATACCTGCTGCAGACATCAGATTTAAAATGCGGCAGAACCTTTTTAATTTCTGAAAGTCAGCTGTAATATCTGAACCATGCGTTGCTCAGAATAAATGTTTGCTAACTCATGCATAACACGTTGGTAAATGACTGCCACCCGCGTGTCATTTATCATGCATTACAGCTCATTAGCAAGTGTCTAGCATGTCTGAGCAAGATCAGAGCAACATGTTGCTCCTGAAAAACTTGAATGTGCGTTTCATTGGTCCTCTGGTTTGTTTACTCATAGCCGCCGGTAGCTAAAGAATCTGGGCCTGTTCACCAATGATCTTATTAAACATTGTGTTTAATATCAGCTAGATTCTCTGTAGCTGGAACATGAACTCTTTTGTTATTCTGTGATTGATGTATTTTCCACGGCTAGATGAGCACTGAATTCTCTGAAGTATTGCTGGACATCTCAATTCAGGCCTTCAAACGAAGCCAATTTGATGTTTCTCTTTGAGACTTTGAGTTTGGCATTTTATCTTTGTGACAGGAATTCTCTGCTTAGCATTTAAAAGATTGTCAAAGGATCCGACTCGCGGTGGAGAGAACATCCGGTATTTTGCCAGTATTTTGACATTTCTGTCCCTTTTCTTTTTAGTTTGAAGATTTCTCCAGCACATCAGAGATTTAAACTGTTCCTTGTTTACATGTTTGAGGTATGATGATGTATTTGGTGACAACAGAGAAACGTCAGCAATTGCAGGAGGAACAAAAGGAGAGAGAAGTTGCTTATTCAGAAAGTGGAAACCTGTTTATAGAAGAAATGAAGGAAAAATGCTTTGTGAAATCCACAATCCTAAAGCTCACGATACATTAAAGACTTCAGGCCTGTGAGAATGTGTCTGTTTCTGAAGAGGAAGTTTAAAAATGCTTTCACGCTTTTTTAGTGAAGGCTGTTCCTCCGGCTTACTCTGTTATTGTTTCTGCTGGATTTGAATTGTGCATTCTAACAGGTTTAGGAAAAAAAGAGATACTTTTTTAAAAGAGATACTTTAAACGTTAATATCTAGGGAGGATGAAAACATCCATGATTTTTTTTGTGGAAAACTTATAGGAATTTAGGACAAAATGACAAAGCAAAGTCAGACATCTTGGAGGCAGTAGTTTAATATTATTCTTTTGCACACAGAACTGGCAAACGTGATCTGAAAATCTACTAGTCCAGTCAGATTAGCTGCCACACAACTGTCAACAGTCAGCCTGCGGTTTGTCTGGAAACAAAGTTCAGTTTACAAGTTATTGGGTTGATACAATAAATGCTTTTGAGGAAGATCTCATTTGGGAACATTAGCCAGTGTTAACAGCAGCAACTCTGTGAAAGAAACCCAGTTATGTTTGAGGCACAGAATTAATTTTTCTTTACTAAACCAAATGTCCACAAGCAGAGCTCTTAAATGGAGTTTATGTCTGTGAAATTGTACTTATTACTTTTGGATGGATAGTAATTCTGATTACAAAGCTTTCAGATATTTCTGTGCTGTTCACATAATGGGTGGATAACAATAATCATTGTGGAAATACTGTGGTCAGTTGTTTTGTGTCAGTTGTTTTGTGTCAGTCAGACGATCAGTTTCTTTCTAAGTAGACGGTTCTTGTGCAGCTGTAAAGTGGACCAGACTTATGCCATGAATCAAAAGTCTGTCTGTGGGAGACAGTGACGCAGTTCAACAGTGATGAATTGTTTGAGGCATTCACTGTCTGATTGACACATGTATCATCCAATGACACAAGGAAGCAGCTAATAAGCCCGCCCCCTTCTCAGCCTCATTGCTCAGCTGAGTTGAAGGAAACCTGAAGGATGCAGCTTGTTTCATTTGTTCCGAAACATAAACTATAACAAAGGTGTTTGTCTGCGTTTGTCTCCTCACTCCAGCAGTCATTACCTGAGCTGTCCCACAACCAAAACCTGCAATTAATTCTCTCCATTCAGCGTCATTGTGGAAGGCAAAAAAACAGAAAAAACATCTTTCTTTAGGAACCATTTGGGACCTTCCTCGCTGTTCTTGATCTCCTCAAAGGCAGATGAACTTAGATCAAACAGAGTCTGGCCAATGGCATTAACTTTGAATTTTTTGAGCAGCGTCGCTACAGAGAGACGCCACGTATCCGGCAGCCCATAATTCCCTCAAAAGAAACGTTAAGCCGCAAATCATAAAACAGCCCAATTTTAAAAGAAGTTTAAAGCAGGAGTTTCTGTTTCTGTCAGTCACAGCTAACCTCAAAGAGAACAGTCAAAGAAAATATGTTAGATACTCTGAGTTTCTAAACCGAAAGGTGCCGTGCACTAAAATGACTCCTGAGGTAATTTAAGGCAGAATTCTGAGGATGTTTTATGACATTGAATATAAAGTTTTGTGCAGGTAATTAATTCTGACTGTTAGAAAAAAGGAAATGAGGATGAGGAACACTTATGATGAAGTACAGCGGGTGGTACAGATTTGAGATCATTTACAGAAATGAACATTTAACGGCTGGTGGGCAGTTATAATTGTACACACTGTAACCTTCAGACGTTTATGGTCGCTGACTTTTCCACATGAGAGACAAAAGCTCTTTCTATCTGATGGTCTTTGGATGTTATTACTGATGTCTTTAGATGCTTGACTGTGGAAAATATGAGTTTGGATGCATGATATATGTTTAGATTTGGGGTATCAGACTTCACAGGTAATTTCCTATAAGCTTCAGATCAGATTATCAGAACAAAAGCTGCATAAAATAAAATAACACAAAAGTTGTGTTAGAAGAATAAATTCTTGCCATTTTCATCATCATTTGAGAGCTTTTAACTTTAAATAATTCTTTGTTTTTATGTGTTTCACAAGTGAAAGTCACACAAAAACATGGTTAAGTGAATTAATTTGGGTGGACTGTTGCTTTAATTGCCTAATTATCTTTTCAGAAGAAATCCTGTTCTGAATTTCATTGAAACGGGTGTTGTGCTGAAAGCTATATCACAGCCAACCAGTTTATATGTGAATTATCCACCTAAACGTCTTCGGTAATAAAACAGCAGCTACATTCTGATAACTCTGCTGTATAACATCCAGACACAACCACTGAAGTTTATTGATTTTATGATTTCAGGTGTTCACCACAGCCAGCATGAGTGGGAGGGATGAGAAATTCTCTCATCTGCCTGTATTCTTAAAATGAGTTTAATGGCTGACAGTGTCTTTATGAGCCGGTAAATGCTGCTCACAGGTGTCATTAAGATGCAGCTGATCTCAGAACAGTGCTGTTGTGGGGGGCGTGCACAGCTGATGGTGGGTGAAGACTGTGGGCATCAGTGTTTTTTATATTTGGTGATCTGAGTGAGATAAATATGCTTTATAAACATCATTGCAGCTCT
>JAZGTK010005578.1:0-22148 GCA_036877625.1 Ambastaia sidthimunki
ACACACACACAGAGTCGGTCCAGGGAGACAGACTCAGCTGACTGTGTCTCTGTAGAGTTCTCTCTCTACCTCTGTCTTACACTGAGCTCCTGTCCATTAGCCACGATGCCGCAGAGAAAGAGGAGTTTCACTTTTGGAGCGTACGGAGGGTAAGAGCTGTTTACCAAAACATTTTACCATCACTTTTAGCGACTGTCTTCGTGCGTATGTACTGTGAAGCGTGATTTATAGATGCCTGGCTGCGTCTGTGGTTACAGGGTTTGGTAGAATGGTATCATAACAGCACGTTTTGAATGCTAATGCATCGTAAAAACTGAGCCGTACAGACTTGATTTCATCTCTCGTCGTATAGAAGATTGACAGTTTCACAGTGTAATGCATTATAGCATCTCTGGTGAACAGTTTTCCTGCAAGGAAAACCGGTTATTAAAGACCACTATAGTGGAGAGGGTAATTGAGTTTGGACTGAATTAGACACTGCAGTTGACTGAAGCAGAATCACATCCAGGCAGAAAGTCTGTGTTTGTGAACCAGCCGGGGAGTTTAACACAATCACGAGCTGTTTACACTCTCAATCAGGCCTGAAGGATTCGATTAAACCTGCTTTAAATGATCTGTTGCATCACAAGGGACAAATCAGAAGAGATATTTCTGTTGGATTAAATTCCAACAGACTCCGGTGAGATCTTTCTGTCTGTCCACTCAACAGGTGCGGTTTCAGTTCTCTGTTGTCAAGGACTAATGTTTTCTGTGTCCTGTTTGTGAGGACATCTGAGCTGATCACAGGAATGCTGAAGAACACTCAACCTGTCCCATCAAGACACTTCAGTAGCCAGCTAACAATTTTAAGTTGTTAGAACATTTCCCTAACGTTTTTCATTAAGTAACTAAATATATATATACAGTATATATATATTATGATATATAATAATTAAGCTAATACAGTAAGTGCCAAGCATACATGGAAACTTCTACAGCTTCTTCTGCTGTCCCAGCACCTCATGAAGTTTGAGTGCTCTAGTCAAAGGGTGGCTCCTTTGTTTTGGATACTGTTAAATATTTGTGTAATCATTACATATTTCCATACTTCCATATTTGTACTATTTCTTAATTTTGATGATTAATTCTGTGACTGAAAATAGCAATTCAAACAAAGAAAATTCATGAGTGGATGTTTATTTGAATGGGCGGCTTGTAGAGTTTGCTTCACTGGTCAGGCTTTTCTAGTGATGTTGTTGATGGCAGGAAATTATCTGTATTGATTGTTTTTTCATTTTCCTCTGAAATTGTCTCCGGCTGTGCTTTGACATTTGCTAGGTACTGGTGATTGTGACTGGTGATCTAAAAAACATCTCTGAAAATTGCTCCGGGTGTGGATAACAAGTGATAGATTTGCTTGCAGGTGATTGATGTTTGCATGGCCTCATGTGAACATTCACTTGCCTTACAGAATATAGACAGACCTTCAGGTGAGGTCACTGCTTCATGCTAAACCTTAGTTAAATCTTCTGTGTGCCAGTGAAGAAATGTACAATGTATTCATTTGGTGCAAGTTACTGCTAAAGGTTTCAATGGTGATGGCTTATGATGCATAGCTTGCGAGAACCAAACCTGACTGGTATAAACAAGGCTTTAGTTTGATGCATCAATAGTCTTTCCCATCCTAAAGAAACAAACATTTTAGTTGCTTGCATTAGGCTCTTTTGTACATGGGGAGTAAGGATCTGATTATGCAGGTGTCTCCAGACATGTGCTTGAGTCTGAATGAGGATCTGGATGTAGATGGTTCCAGCAGATGACCTCAGATGGATTCAGTCATTTTCTAAATTAAGTCTGGCATTGTTTTGTTAGCCCATCTTACTGGCCCCATGAACTCTTAATGGAGTCTAATGAAATAAACAGCAGAGCCGGGCTTTGTCCCAGATCATGAAATGTTTTCTCTCTCTCCCTCTTTCTCTCTCTCTCTTTCTCTCTCGCTTACATTTTCTGTCTCACACTCGCTTTCTGAAATAAATCCTCATGGCACCTGAGTTGAGTCAGAAGAGCTGGAAGCTGTTGACTCATACCAGACCCATGTGTACAGTGCTGTCCTCAATGGCAGTCAAAAAACAAGACCAGCTCTGAGTGTCCCCTGTTAAGAAACAGCCATGTGGAAAAGCTCCTCCTTGTTTTGGACCCAGTGGTGCCAATCGCTGGTTCTTGGAGGTCAGCAGATTCTTTATGCCCGGCTTCAATGTTTTTTGTTGAGCAGTGGAGCACAAAGCAAAAACAGAACAAGTGACAGATGAACACAACAATTTAACAACAAAATGATTCTTAATTCATGCCCATTTTTTAGTTTTTCTTTTTTGTCTGTAAGTATTTTGTTTTCTTTCAGAGCAGTATTGATTTTAATAAGTGCATTTTTTTTACTGTTAAATGACAACCCAGATAACAAATTTAGGTTGTAAGAACGTTTCCCTAACATTTCTACTAGTAACAAAAATGGTAAAAAGATTATTCTGAAAGTTCTTTAGGAGTGTTTAAAACATCCACTTTGTATCAACATTATTGCTTAATTATAAGAACATTATTCAATCTTTTTTTAATCTGTAATGGTTTAAAACATTACACTAACAAATTGAAAACAACGTTTTGATATATATTATATATAATGAGAGAACTTTTAGAGAACGTTAGCCAAAATTCTGAGAATGTTACCTGTTAGCTAGGAAGATTAACAGTACTTGCTAGCATCTTTTTTAATCATATTTACTTTTCTGCCAAGCTGAGAGCACTAAGTGGCATTTTAAAGAGGCTGTTGAACCTTTTCACTAGGTTTTCGTTTGCATTACAAAAACGTGCGACGTGTGTATCTCAAGAGTCTGGGGCCACTCGTCCAGCTCTCTCAGGAAGGTCGCTAAACCAACACTAACCCCTCTGTCTTTCATCTGATTCAAATTCACTCTCACGTTCACATTCAGTGGCCGTGTTGAAGATTAATTTCAGTCTTATTTCAGGAGACAAACACTGTTGATTAATTCAGATGGCCAGCTGTTACACACCCTTCCTGAATTCACACCGAGGGCCCAAAAGCCGCATAACTCACCATCAATCACACAAGACAATTTCAGCGATTCCAGGGATGATACGGAGACGCTAGGTCAAATTTGCGAATGACCTGACCCTGACTGTCACATGGTTGAGGCATTCCGGCCTACTGTGACACATGACAGGTGTTGTGTGCTTCCATTGGGTCTCTGCACCTGTGCTGTTGTATAATAGCAAATATGGACATCACAAAAATAGAAGAAACACATCAGTGGATACACTAGTACTGTTTACGTTGACTACATTGTCTGGACAAAATAATAACATGGCAAAATAACAGTGTGGTTTTAAAAATTGGATTTGAAACCAAATCAGATTTGTGTGCAGTGTGAACAAAATCTGAATTGAATGTATTGATGCCTTTCTCTTGCATTGTAGATTCACGGCTGGTACTGCTGTTTGATTCGCCAGTGTCTGCATTAAAGTACAGTACATCCACTGTACTGTGCAATCAATCTGTATATTTACACTTCACTGTTTATCATTGGTTGCTTTCAGATGTTGTATATTGACAGTGTGAAGTCTGAGGTTTAGCCTGCATGTTACGATTCAATATTTGCAGTGCAATTAATACCTCTTTGCTTTTTAAACAAATTTTTTTAACTCTTGACTTTATATCCAAATTAAACTGAGATGTAATGTTTTTATTTTAAGTGAACAGGCATTATTTAAAACAAGACTGAAGACTCAAAAAAAACTAGTTTGTGCATATTGTCATTTGTTTTCGTGAACATTGTACCTCTGTGTTCAGGACTTATGAAAAATTGATGGGAGTTTATGGAACTGTCTAGTTAGGGGACATAGTGTATTGACAGTGACTTGAGGGCTGTTCTCTCAGTCATGTTCCCCACACAGTAGGTGTTACAGCTTGAAAATGTGTGTACTCACACATTGTCTGAGACCTTATTTATATCTGTCACTGACAGATACTTACAGATACGGTTTCCCTAGACATTTACAGTAGGTCAGAGAAGAGAATGCTATATGTTTTATTTTATAACAGTATGCTATATTATAGCAATATAACCGAAATATTTCTTATCGGAAGTGTCATGTCCATTTAAACTGAGGTGTTGTATTAGCCAATCAGCAGCAAAGATCCGCAGGTCACCTCTTCTCATCTTGACTGACAGTGGTACCCCCTCAAAAAAGTACCTGTTTCTGTTTGAAACGGGGACTGTTTTCCCCTGATTCCCTGTTATGAAATATAAATCGTATCCCAATATCTCAGGGTTTCGTGATATATTGCATTCGGTGTGCAGTGCAGTGACAAAACTAGGTCTCCCAGCTGCAGCATAATTAACTTCACATTTTTAGTCATTTACTTTGACAATGTCTTTGATCATGTTTGTGCCATTGCCATGGAAACATGTAGATAACATCTTTAAGACCTGTCATTACTTGCATCAGCAGTTCTCAGCCTTTATTCTTCTATTCTGCGATTTATTCTTAGCTGCTGTGTTGTTTTATGATAATCTGCTGTAATTGTCCCTTATTTACTAAACTCAATATGACAAACTTGATGCACCAGTAAACCTGGCCACCTAATGAATTTAATTGTTGTTGTTAGGCTGGTTTGTTCTTTAATCTAAATAATACATTATTTAGACACAACACACTTCTGGTCCAGTTGAGAGGGGTTAAGTTTGTATCATACATGTGGTTTTTTTTACAAGGCCACAGATCAGTGACCATGAGGGCTGTTCTGCTCTGTGATTTACTCAAGTGAGCAGGGGCCAAGGGCTCAAGGCCTGGCTGGTCAGCATGGCCCTGTTGCCTGTTTTATTGTCTCTTGTAAAAGAGCTTCTCCAGACGCTTTATTTGGTTGACTGGTTTGTCTGAAATTAAACTGATTTTACTTACAAATAGCATGTGTGTGTGTGTAAATTGTTGGCCTTGAATCTTATTTGTTATATATTAAAAAATCTTCTAACTGTTACATAAGCCAGTTTGTGATGTTTCTTTGGTCTTTTAACTGAAATCTTTTGTTTCTAATCATATGCATATGCAGTTGTAGAAATACAAACATTATTATAATAAGAAACATTATATGCCATCGTATTTCAGCTAAAAATATAATTGGATACATAGCTATTGACCAATTTTACTGTTAAACTCATTGAGCATGCACCGGGCTTACAGCTGATTGGTCCGTGTTGGTGACGGTTTCAGATTTAATGCTTTCAGTTTAGACCCTTTCAAGCTTTTGTGGTGTGTTGCATTTGATGTAGACAGGGTGTTAGGGTTACAGTAAGTCACCTTTAATGTCTTTAATTCAGGAAGTCGTTTTATTCCTTATCTGCAATAAAATATTCTCTCCGGTCTCAAATATTTGCCATTTCCTCCGTATCTTGCACTGTACACTTCAGTAACTGAGAAACTTTTATTGCAGCATTATAAATCTCAGGCTATCATGACCTGTTCTTTTAATATATTGTATGAGTTCATAGAGGTTTTCACTGCAGCAATATATTATTACATAAATTCTAAAGATACCGAAAGATAGAGCCTCTGGCTCTCTATAGGACCCTCTGGATAAGACTCAGAATCCAAGCGATGAATCATAAAGCCTTACTCAAGACTTTTAGAAAACCATTTAGAGACTTATGTGTCCATTAGGATTATTCATTATGTATGTTGTTCATGACATGCATGTAACTAAATGAAGTCTGATACAATTAACCTGTGTAGCATTCATTAAAAGCACAATGCGTAACGTTGCATTTTACTGTCAACATCAGAATCCAGGAAACTGCCTGACATTGCAAGATAAACTGAAAGTCAGCATTCAGTGTCAACCAATGGGTCACATTTTTAATTAATTCATAGGCGCAGATATTTAATTTAGAATTTTGCAGAAGAATTGCAGCGTCAAAAGATCGTTAATACATTGGTTTTAATCAGGCAAATATTTGGCTTAGTGTGCATTTAATATGTCCGTTAATATTAGCTGGCTAATTACTTCAGACTACAGAGCACACAGTTGAACAGTTATCCCCGAGGTTATTTTGGCTCGTTCAAGGTTTAGCTTAAGATTTTCACCACACCCAAACTCAATTTTCCTTTATGAGTTTTCTGTGGAACAGGAGAGGAGGTGAACCTGAGTCCAAGGATGAAGACATGTTATGTTTATGATTCTCCTGTGGGCTGCTAACACAAAGCGACTGGAGTTCTGATAGATTCTCATCATTTTGCAGAGTGCTGACTTGTGGCCAGGTTCCAAAATACATAAATCACAATGCACCTTAATATAGCAGACAATTCAAATTTTCAGTTTAGATTTATTTATATTGCGCTTTTTAAAATTTTGCATTGTTTCAAAGCAACTTTACATAAACAGAAAAACTGAAAAAATATGAAATTTATAGAACACATAACAGAATAATAATTAAATAATTGCAAATTTTAATGTTTCAATAAGATGTATAATAATAATGTTAATTGACCCTTAAAAACAGGATAACATTTACAGAACAGGAGTATAATATACATAAGAAATTTGCAGTAATACAATGAAATATATAGATGTGTCACTCACTGCATCACATATATACAAGCTGATTCATTCCATAGAGGCCTCAGTACTTTATATAATCTCTTTTAGGAGTGCGTTTAAGTGCATTTGAGCGATGCATTGTTTGTGCATGTGAATAACTGGGGCCTTTGCTGTTTATTGTGAATATAAAGTGAAGTTAATTAAACTAGAGGGACTGCGAGTGTGTCACTGCTGCACAAACGTCAAGGCTAACATGCATGACAGAGTTTAGACAGCAATCGTGTTTTTCAATGCGAACACAGGAAATCGATCTCCGCTTGCCAAACACGCATCTGATTTGTTTGGAGTTTGTGCACTGTTCTTTCATTATGATATAAAAAGAATCCATAAAAAGGCCATGTAGACTTATTAAGTTTATTAGTTATTGCTTTGTTCAGAATCTGGTGGAAAACTCGTAACTCGTACACACAATTTAAAGGTACAGTTCACCCAAAGCTCAAGAATTTAATACAGTTTTCTAGATTACCTTGAATAAAGTGTGAGCTAAAGAGACTTACAGAAAACTTGGTGCCTAAAGGCAAAAGAGATTTGAGCCAATGTTTTTATTGTACTTCAGGTCACCTACTTTCAGTGGAAAGGTTTACACAGCCTGATGTGGTTCACTTTGGCTGAGTGTTCTCAGGGCGTGTGTGTTTAATTACAGTTCCTACTGAACTGTTATCAGTGTTTTTGTTTAAGCAACGAAACTGTCAAACAAAACCCTTTTAACTGAGCGCTGGTCATTTGTTAAACTGTATACTTTTAAAAAGACTTGGATGAAACGAACGTTCTCTGGTCTTTCTTTGTGTAACGGAAACAATACAAGACCAAAACAAGCTGTGACTCAGAGTGATGCTGTGAATATAATATGTGAATATAAGATGTGTTACACTATTGGCGTCACAATTGCCGTTTCTAGACCATGAATCGTGTTGTGACTAACTATATTATTTATTAGACATTATCAGCATTGTATATAAATACAGATTCATGACACATAATCATTAAGGCTAAAATGTGTGATATATTATTATGAGCGATGTCAACACATTATCAGCAAAGACAAGCTCCACAGAGAGTGTATTGCCTGCAAAACATTAAAAAGTAATGCTTTTTATATTGTTCCTGACTTAAACACTCTTTCAGCTCCTATTAGCATCAAACAGGCATTGACGTGATGTGATGTTATAAATAACCAGGTAATGTAGTTTATTTTTGTCTTTGTTTGTGGAAACGTGTGACAGTGTACTTCAGTCTGAGTGCCACTAAGGTGCCAGCGTTTAACATCAGCTGTGACTTATTTGAAACACTGTCAGAGGAAAACTCAGCATCCGTGACATCGATTGGCCTCTGTCTGTTATGAGGTGTGTCAGAATAGAGAATTAAAATCCACTGTTTCATAGCTGTCAGCATAAAACAAACACACACACACACACACACAGACTCCGTCTCTCATCCTGTCTCAGGGAAACAATCCTGCACCTATTTCTGGCTGTAGGTCAGGAATTCCACAGATGTTAGGTGGTATAGTATGAATCCTGATAGTATGCAGTTAATCCAGGACAGGCAGGTTCCTGGAAAGATGAATTCCTGCTCTCAGGCTTCAGGGTGGACTATCTGTCTGGGTGAACGGGGGCAATGCATCTGAAGTAATGCATACTGGAAATATGAGAATATCTAAACAGCAGAAGGGGAAATACAGAGAACAGCTGAACCGTCTGGTAGATATTGTAAATATTATTTTGCATTTCCTTAACTAACCGTCGCACAGCTTGGAGCGTCAGAATTCGACACCTGTGCGTTTTGTTTCTTTAATTTGGTATTTAAAAACTTGCCCCATGTGTTGTAGAAGCACGTTTCTAAAACGTTTTTTATCTCCTGCACGTTGCAGATGACGCACATGTCAGAAGCACAACTTTGAGCTCTAGTTTGTCTGTTGACAAGCGAGTGTTGCATCAGAACACCATCTGGTGGCCGAGATCATGTCTGAGTCAACGTTTCCCTACACAATGCTCCGCGTTTTTTTAAAGTGCAAGGGAAAAAATGTTTTTAAATGTTAACATCTGTTGTAGTGATACTATTTTAATGTGATGTTATGCTACTTACGGGCTTTTTGTTTTGCAGCTAATTTAAATCATTCTCTCTCTTAACCACTGCAGTTTTGTAACATAGTTATTTTATTTTGACTAGAAACTGGTCTGCTTAAATCGTGACGGATTAGTGGTCTAGACAAACCTGCTTTGTTCCAGCATAAGAGCATGTTGAATTAATTTGACCAGCTACATTAAACTTCGTCTTTGTTAGCCTCAAAGTATCAGTATCAGATATTTTTAGTTGCAGAATAAATAAATCATTTACATATACATTACATTTAGATATTTGGCAGACACTTTTATCCAAAGCAATTTACGGTGCATCTAACATATACATTTTTTAGTTTGTGTGCTCCCTGGGAATCGAACCAACAACCTTTGCAATGCTAACACAGTGCTAGCAGTGGCATAGTTCTTTATTTTTACTCATAATGTTGAATTGTATTAAACTTGCTCCTGAAAAAACGTATTTATCCACAACAGAAACAACCAACTGTGAATCTGATCATTTAGACCACAGTTTGTGCTGTATAGAGAAACAGGTACAAGACATTCTCTCTAACTGAAATTATCTTTGTCCATTCAGGGTTGACAAGACATTTTCCAGAGCCAGAAGTTTGTGGTAAGTACAGTCTTTTTCATTTTATTTAGCCACAGTCTGAAACTGCCATTCCAGAACCCACAAGCTTTTATGCAGCTTTGCTCCAGGCTATCAGTCACTGAGGAAAGGCAATTTTCTTTCTGCTGTAAGTGACTTTGGAAAGAAACAATTCTGAGGCACTTCAGTGTGGCAATAGCTCTTACCTGTACTGTTTGATATCATATTTTCAATTTTGTGACTATTTACAGCTGTTGTTTGTTTTTTCTTATTCCAGCTTAGTCTGCAGATGCAACTTTAAGCCACACTTATATTGATTTCACCAAAAAGTGAAAATATTGCTGTATGGCTTTATGCTTGTTTAAAGGCAACAGTAGTTCAACCAATAACAAATGTTTGGGTTTAAGTTTGGGAAACCTGTTTGTAAATCTGTTTAGTTGTCATAATTTTTTTTAATTCCATTTAGTGGCAATAGTGGTGCATAAATAACACATTCTGGCTTTAAATTAGGGCTGACAATATTTTGGTGATAGTTTGATGATAGCAAACTGCTTTCCTAATTTCTGCTCACCACTTCTGGTTACTGTTGGTCTTAACTCTGTATCTTAAATGTCAAGACAAGTTTGGGTATGTTTGACCGCTCAAGGAGTGTCACAAATGATAACGAGAGAGAACAAACACACAGGGCATGTTTAGTTCGGACAGCGGTTTTAGGATGAAAACATTCAGGGGGCTGAGGACACATTGTTGCCACGGCGACAGCAGGCAGCTCTGCAGTGTTGGCAGGACAGAGTGTCTGAGGCACGCAAGTGACACTGTGTTTGGGTGAGTGAAAGCGTGTGTGTGCTGGCAAACAGTGTGTGTAAAGGCCTGCTCAGGACACCAGGCGCAGATGGACAGCAGCCCTTCCAGCCCTGAAGGTCAGGCTTGATGAACCTTCTCATGGGATGAACCAGAGGGTTTGGCCCCTCTGCCATAACCTCAGGACCGACCGGCATCAGTCTCCGCCTCTCCGGCAACCAGCCTGCATCTGCGGAAGAGGGTCCCACTGCATCCACCCTCGGGCATGGACCGTGTTTAAGGACAGATCTGTTTCTCAGAATAATGGGACTGACTTTTGATGAGGATTGATGAGGATTGTTATACAGCGTATAACAGCACACATCAGTGGCTTTATGATGAGGAGATTGATAGTCTGATGCTGGAGTTTATGTATTTCACAGCCTGTGCGTATTGCAGTGTAGTCTGCTGCAGGATTGAAAACATGCCGCGTCATCAGCTAAACATAGACTGAAGTTAGCAGAGCAGAGAGGGGTAGAAAATAGGCTTGATTCTTATTCAATCTAATGGTAATATAAGAATATAATAGAAAAAGGTTTGATTCTTATTCAAACTAATGTTAATATAGAAATATAATGGATAAAAGGATTGGTTCTTATTCAGTTTAATGGTAATATAGAGGCGATAATAGCAGAAAAATTCAGATGAGCGGAACGATATGTAAATGTTCAGTGTACAGGGGTCCAAAAGACGTCTGATTTAATTCACTTTTTATGATTGCAAATTATATTATCTGCATAATGATTTAACATGTTAAAGTGAAATGGCAGAATGCATTTAAACTGGCATGAGCTTCATAAGTTGTCACAAATTTGCTTATTTGTTTATGATTTAGAAATATTGCATAGTTCTTAATTCTTTGTATTCGTTTTACAGAAAAATACTTCTTTGATGTATTTTAATCCTAGAACTTTCTGGTTTAAACCAGGTTTTGAAACCCAGATTTTCAGTGTGGTCTTAGTTAGACCTTCATATGTGGAATATCATATGTGGAGGCCGTTCTTCATATGTTGAATATCTTCTATAAGAATCTGTACCACCAGTTTAATCTTCAAATAGTCTAAGAGGAACAGATACTTTTGAGGAAGAATGCTAAATAGCTTCTCAGGGTACGTCAGGATCTGATGACTCTGATCCATAATCTCAGGTCTGTGGACCCCTTATCTGTCCCAGTGTGACCTTCAGCAGAAGACTTTTTAAAAGCCTAACAAAAAGATCCACAATGCCTTGCTCTCCCTTCCGAATCAGGAGGCCAAAAAAGTTCTGGTGAGTTTGCTTTCAGTGGGGCCCTTCAAAGATGGCAGATCAGAATATGAAAAAAATTCTTTTGCCAGAAGTGTTGCTTTTTCTAATGATTGTTGGTTTAGTGTGTTTGGTTTTGTATGATGATTGTGTGTCTGGACATGGCATACAGTACATTAACATGATAAATGGATTCAAATTGGTTTGCTTTAGGAAGAAACCTTGTTTTAACATCACAAAGTGATCTGTGCATGAAACAGGCAGAATGCTTCAGTATTTTGTATTTGTTACTTTAGGGGCATAGTGATACTTCTCAAGTGTGAATCAAGACACTTTTATCTGTTTATAAGAAATCTTTATCTCCTTTTCTCACTCCACACATTTCTTTGGTACCTTTGAGCAAACTAGAGTAAGCAACTGTAATTACCTGCATATCAGCATTAGCCCAGCAGTCTCCTGGAGGCGTAGGCATGAGCCTGTACTGTACATGTTGATGCCCACAGATCTCTTCAGCTCATCAGGTATTGGGGGAAAGCTGAAACTTTTGTATTTATTGGCATCAGAACAGCTTTGACGGTGGTATTAACGGATGATCTCTAAATATACAGCAGTAGACTGTGCTGTGGTCCAAAGCACTTTTTCTATTTCATTTGTCTGCAAGCATTTCAAATAATTCTTCAGTAAAGAATTATAAGCTTTAAAACAAACCAACCAGCTCTGAGATGAATTAGATCAAGTTTGTGACATGAAAACAGAAACAGAACATTATTCTGGGTATTGTGGAATGATGTACAGTAGCTGGGTGAAGTTGTTTTATGTGACAGCTTGATTGTATGTTTTAGTTCAGCTGGGTGCTGTATTGACCACTTAGAATCCAGGACCAGAGTTTTAGAACTCCTGTATGTTGTATATTCCTGTAGCTTAACTGGTAGAGCATTGCGTTAGCAGTGCAAAGGTTGTGGGTTCGATCCCAGGGAATACAAGTATAGGTAAAAATGTATACTTTGAAGTAGCTTTGGATGAAAGTGTCTGCCAAATGAGTAAATGTAAATGTAGAAATCAGCTTTAGACCAGTGTGTTAGAAATCGGATTCTAGATGTAATTTGTGATATGAAAAGTGATTTTTGTTTTAGCAAAAGTCTCAAGATAGCAGATATGTGTATTTAAGTCTATATGACTAATAAATGTATATTAGGCCCCAACGTTTCTATGTTCCAGTTAGCATCCAAACCTTCTCAAAACTATCTCTCTCTTGAGCATCTAAATGAATTCTGTAGCTCCGGCTGAATGTTTTGTAATTCTGTACCATATTTTATTCCCCCTCACAACAGTATCACACCAGCGCTAAATCCGGAAGCACTTAGCAAACAACACGGTGCTCAGATTACAGGCTGCTGGTTTTAAACTATATCTAACCCTATCTTAGGTCAGCTAAACCCACTGAAGGCCGAGACGGCCTCACCTTCCATCCTTTAGTGAAAATAGTAGGCACTCTATACTTTTCCCATTAGCTCAGTGGACTTTAGCTACACAGTTTCATTCATCTCAGAATGACCTGTGGCGGTGAGAAGGCAGCTGTGACATTCTGAGATGTTTTGAAATCATGTCTTTCCTGTTGCCCTTTTTTACTTCAATAACATCAAAGAGACATCAGTGGCTTTGATAAAGTACCTCTGAAAAGTGGAGAAATATGCCATGTCAGAACCACCAGGTGTGACAACGGATGTTCATTTTGCTCTGCTTTCATCACAGCGTGCAGGTGTCACTATCAGTGGAAACACTTTTTCTCCTGAGATATAAACTTTTTTTAGGTCAATAGGTTCCATGCTCTGGAATTATTCTGCAAGCTTTACACAACTGAGAACATTGGAGAGCTGAGCTCCAATAGGCTTTTCTGGTGTTCATGAATGAGACAGTGATATATGGGGACTGTTTCAAAAATGATACAGTGAGCTATTAAGAGGGCACATGGTGTACCAGACAGCCCCTTTGGTAAACAGGTTGTGTCTGACAAGATTGAAAGAGATGCCCACTGGTGCACACATGATCATTTACACAGAGATGCTCAAGCTCAAAATCTGCTTTGTACAGTGCCCTGGGAATCGAACCCACAACCTTTGCGCTGCAAATGCAATGCGCTACCAATTGAGCTACAGGCATAACAAAAACATGTTTCTAAAAAAGATCACCTACCCTGCTTTTAAATCAGTCTCAGAGAGGCAGAACATTCTAAAATCGATCTGATCCTTACAGAAATCATTTTGTTTTCTGCTGGTGGTCATAGTTTTAGAGTGCAGAAGAGTGCATATAGTTTTTTAGCATGCACAATAAATACATAAAGGTGCATGTTCTTGATTTTTGCATATGTACACTCTTCTGTGTGTGTGTGTGTGTGTGTGTGTGTGTGTGTGTGTGTGTGTGTGTGAGAGAGAGTTTCAAGGAGAAGGAGGAGAGAGCTGTCATACTTAATCAGTCCAGACTGTCTCTGTGTGTCTTATACATGCAACTGTCTGACTAAATATAGCCTTAATGTGACAAGCCAGCCCCTGATTCTATGAAACTACATTTTAGAATGCAAAGCATCGAAAATGCACAATATTAAATATCTATTATTAAATAATGCACAATATCTGATACATGGAAAAACTTTTGATGAAAAATACATCATTATGATGTCTTATTTTTTCAGTTGCATATTCCGATCAGGGAATTAAATGCTGTTGTACACACACACACACACATACACACACACACAATAATTCTTCATTTAATTTAATACTATATTCTTTACAGAATGTTAATTAACCACAGCACACATTTACATACATAGAATTTACAGGTGATGATTTGTTTGTTAAATAAATGGTGTGAACTTTAGAATAACGTTTAAAGGTTTTTTGGAGGCTACTGATGTCTACTGAAGCCTGTGGAAGTGTATGGTTGATGAAGAGATGCAATAGTCGAGGAACGCACAATCACACACTCCCACGGGTCATAAAAATGCGATCGTGAAATATTGTTGCTGTTTGAGACAGCAGATTAATGGAGTTGCAATGTTTTATCGTACAATTATTTTGTTAAAAAAACGAACAGCACTGGAATTTATGGAGAGCATTAGTGAAAAGCTGCAGTGTTTTTCCAACCTCCTCCCACATTTGTAAATGGGCTATAATTTACCTCTGTAAACCTTTTGTGCCACTTTCATTTGATAAGGTGACACATTATGCAAGAAGCTACATTGTAAAAGGTTTTACTAAAGGTTTTTTTAAGTGTTGAATGAATTTTTTTTTCTCTTGACAGAGAGAGAGAGAGATGATAAATTGAGGCATAGGAAAGTGTTTAGAAAATATTATTAGCTCAGTATACAGTACTTTACTGTAAATACAATAGAAATTAATGGAAAGTTCCCACCATAATTTAAAAGAGTATGTTTGTGATTAATATCAAAGGACTTTTTTATCAACCTCAGGATTTATAGTTAAACTTGATATATGTAATAGTATAAAAAAAACTACCCTTATACAGATACCCATATCTTGCTCCACACCTCTTTTCTGTTCTGCCTAAATCGCTTCCTGAATTTAACAAAAGCCAGCTTACACTGAGCCTTCTTAAGCTGTGAGATAGTCATGTAGAATCAATGACCTATAAAAACACAGTACATTTATCACAAAATGCTAACATTTATCAAACACATTCATTGATGTACGTTCTCCCTCCTCACACTGAAGTTGCTCATTTGGGCTTTTCATCCAAATACCTTCAGGGCTAGAGGCTCCATGGTGCGTTCTGATGGCAGACACACAGAGCGATGAGATGCACGTCAGAGATGTGGCGCACATCAAAGCTCAGTCCAAGCTCAAATGTAGAGGCTCAAGCTGACAGAAACACAGCCAGTCCTCTCATTTCACCCATTACAGGCTCAGTAGGACAGCAGCTACTGGAGAACATTATCTGTGCCCACAGAGAGAAGCTTGTGTGCTGGTACATGTTTGGGGATACTAAGAGGAAGAAATTAATCTGAACTCTAGACACTGAATGTAATTATACTGCACTGAATGCCGTGGCTTCTTAAAAGAACCTGTAGATTAAAAAAAGACTTTAAGGAGCTTAAAGGGACAGTTCATCCAAAAATGAACATTCTCAGTGGTTTTGTGTACATACAATGGAAGTCAAAGGGTGCCGCCGATGTGTGGTGACCAACAAACTTCAAAATTTCTTCTTGTGTTCCTTAAAAGCAAAAAAGTCCTACAGGTTTGAAATAACAAAGTTAAATAAATGATGGAAGAATTTTCATGTTTGGGTGAATTGTCCTGTTAAGAGGTGGCAGCAATGGACATGAAAAGATGAACAGATTTAGGTCTCCAAAATGTTGTAAAGTGTTACACTCAGACCTTCATTCCTTTCAGTCTTTCCTAAAGGTGTTGCAGGTAAGAGGCTATGGTCCAGTAAGAGATTAATTAAATAGGTGTCCTGCCCCTTTGACAGGAAGTGGCCTGCACTGTATTTAGCCAATCAGAAAACACTTTCTACCCTTTCTGGTAAAGGCTTAAATGTCTTCTGTTTTGGACAAAGAGCCATGTAGTGACAGAGGTTTAAAATCAGCAGCTAGCAGAAGTTGTAGCATCTAGCAGAAGCAAAATGACTGAAATCTTCATTACAGTATCTGATATTACAGAAGCCTGCTGCAATGATACTACGACCTGTCTAAATTTTTAAGTTTTCCTAATTGGGTCACACAGATTTCATTCGTGATTTGGTTTGGATCAAGATATATGTTTTTTTAGTGTTTTCAATTTACACATTCACAATTAGCAGCAGAATGTATTTTAATCGAGGTTTGTTGTCAAAATGAAGGAATTAGGAGTTAATCTCAGATGATGTTGCTGCCAGGCAGCTGGTGCCAGGTGATATCCATCTGGGCTTATCCTAGGTTGAGAGAGAGATTAGTAGAGGCTTTAAATGCTGTATATAATGGTTTAGATTTGTGTTTTTTTTATATATACCATATTGCCAAAGCATATATTAACATGCCCATATACACGGCAAAAGAGTATAAACATATTTTGCTGTGACTAGTCATTGTGCATTTTCTGGATACAATCAATATTTTAATCAACCACCCGATGGTAAAAGAGGTCTTTCGTTTAGTCATTATTTGCATAGTTTATTCCATCTGGCTTCATATGGGTAAATTATTCTGAAGCGGT
The DNA here is from genome assembly GCA_036877625.1 of Ambastaia sidthimunki. Taxonomy (NCBI): domain Eukaryota; kingdom Metazoa; phylum Chordata; class Actinopteri; order Cypriniformes; family Botiidae; genus Ambastaia; species Ambastaia sidthimunki. The sequence continues at coordinate 16,609 of JAZGTK010005578.1, forward strand.
ACAGAGATTCTATATGAGAATCAATAAGAAGCAATATATATATATATATATATTCCGTATCTTTCAGTGGATGTTCCCCAGTGTTTTGAAGCTCAAAGGGGGGTTCAACACTGGATTGATCTTGAATACATGTGATTTATGTCTCCATGGTGCTTTGGGGAAATTAACAACAAAGACTGATATGTACTAGCTTCTTTGTTAAAGGAAAATCAATATTTACAGATAATGAAGAGCATCGGCTGCCTGCACCTGCTCTTGTGATGGGTGGAGTCCAGCATAAACCAGCTCCTCCCACAGGATGTTTCCATGTTGATGGGACCGTCAATGTTTGTGTGTTTCTATAGGTCGTTTCCTGGTCACTCTGTGTCAAACCTCATAGGTTACATCATTCTGCCCCAGGGAACATAAAAACGTCATGTGCATCATGTGATGTACTTCATCCAGCTATGCTACAGCAACCATATAGTCCTAGATCACTGTGGGAGATGTAATACTGTGATTATGTTGTGACTAAAAATAAACACCCATCATTGGACTGACCTGTCAGCTGGATCATGCAGATTGTATAGAGGTGAGATGTGTTGCCTGTGTGGGGATTTTTTGGAGACATAGGAGATGATTGTGTTGTAAATGTTTTTAACATGACTCAGTTTGGCTCTGATGAAGCTAGTGCTAATCTGATGAATGTTTCTTTGCAAATGCATGAGGGAACTGAGGAGTTGGGAATGGGGTTCAGAGAGCAATGTTGGGCTGTATGATTTTCTCTTAGTGTGGATGCAGATAGTTTGTGGACACTGTGACGAATTGATATTGGTGTGAGATTCAATTTGATATTGATTCAGATTTTTGAACTTTGAACTGTTACTATCCCGCAGTCTATTTTTATGTGAAAAAAATCAATATTTATCATTAAACATTATGATTTGTATTTTTTATTGCAATCAGTTATGTAAATATTATGTAACTTTATAGCATTCCATTGAAACCATAAACAGTCTTTTCTTGGAAACAATGGTGTAGTTTGCATCAGATTACTGAAATGCTTAGTATTTTCAATGCATTATAACAGATGAATTCATTCTCACAGTTTCTGTCAGCCAGGTAGATAACGTTACCTTGGTGACATATTTAAAATAGCACAATTGCCATTTACAATTTAACAGTGTTAAATTTTATTATATAAAACCAAATGTTTACATTTGCAAGGCTTAAAAACGTGTAGATGCTTAACAAATGTAAGATGTACTGAGGACACAGCTCTCTCAGAGAAAAAAATATTTCTCAAATGTTGCTCTTTCATAACTCAGGACACCTAAGACTGAAAGTTCTCAGTTATGTTTTGCTCAAGTGTTTTGGTCATAGAAGAATTTGATAAGAAATGTATGATATTATATTGAAATTTTTAATTCACACAGTTTGAGACATTAAGATCTGAAATAGGAGGTGAGTGAGGTTTTGGGAGTCTCTTTCTCAAAACAATAATCACAATTTGTTCTCCATTTAATGTCATTGCTCATTGTAACTGACATTTGCCTGAGCTAGCCTGAAACATTCTCACGCTAGTTCTGGGCCGTTAGACCTTATTGTGGAGACCTGTTTGTGTATGTAGAATGAAATAGGGAGAGAGAGAAAATTCAGCAAACTACTTCAAGATTTTCTCCCTTGTGCTTCCGTTAGACTTGTCACATTATTATTCATATATTCTAAGACATTTTGGGTTATCATTTAAATAGATTAATATTCCTGAGAGTATGCAGGCCAGTACTCCAGGAGGGAGAGTTTTAGTAAGCCTTTACGTAGTCAAACCACGCAATGTACAGTATAAATAATGCTGCTTTTAAAACTTCATTTAAAAGCACCTAAAGGCTTCACCTACACACTCAATATGAGTGTTGATTTGAGATCCTGGTCCAGTTTATAATTTTCACGTGCCAAAAATATCTGTATCTGTAGTGTGAGTCATATTGTACTGGTGGTTTTGTCCTTTTGTGCACCTAAGAGACAGGATCTGTTTTATGGTAGAAAAACATATTTTTCTCCGAGGCTGTTGTCTAGACTTACTAACTGATCTCGGTTTTAAGATCATTTTTTGCAGTGCGGTCCGCCTCTCGGAGGACAGATGGAGTTGGCGAACACCTGCGAGGCTCAACGGCCTCTATCAGAACAGGTTTAAGTTATCGTGGAGTGTACGAAATCAGATCCTCTCCAGATACATGCTGCATGACAGCCTCTGGCTAGTCTGAAAGAAAACACTTAACTGGGTGTGTACTGACTGAGATAACAAAAAACGTTTTTAACCGGTGGAATAGATTTAGACTTGAAGTACACAGGGCAGTTTGATGAGGTTTTGTATAATGCAAGATGCCATTCCATAGAGCACACTGGACATCAAAATCTAAGAGATGGACTGTCCCAAAGCTCAACCTTCTGACAGTAAATGAAATTTGGTAAGGAATCTCATTTTACATGCCTCACTTTTCTAAAATAAGTTCTCAGATTTTTCACTGGAACTCTCTACGAAAGTACAAGGTGCAACTGAAGGTTCATTGACCGAGGTTTTGAATTGCAGGGTATCACTGTACAGACCTCCAAAAATGACATTAAACCCCAAAGTTATCAAAATAAGAGTTATGAGACAGTAAGATTAGAATATTTTTGTGGTTCCTTTGATCTGAACACCTCTCTCTCTCTCTCTCTCTCTCTCTCACTCTGAGTCAGATTTCAATTTTTCTTCAGTTGCATTTTTAATAGGAAAAATGTTTTCTGTCAGTAACTGTAAGACTTCCTTGAAGCTGATTTCTTTTTAATGTCAAAACCTGATTTTGACTTAAGCTGCGTTGTCTATTTATCTGTCTACAACACCTTATTCTGCTGCTTATATAAGCTTTAATAACAGCCCCTGTAGTTTATGTTCCTTTTATTCTCTGAATGAGAGATGCATATGTGTTCTGAGCGTTTCAAAGCCGGCAGATTATGTTGACTGATTACTACAATACATGTCAATAGGAGCAGTTGGAGATTTTCTCCTAATCCTACGTAATGCTGTGAGCTGCACTATTTTGCTTGTGCGCGGCACACGCGTGCTTGCAGACGTCTGTGGCCGTAAGATGCTGTCTGTGCGGTTACCTGAGCTTACTTGAATTCAGTGCCATGTGTGGTGGAAGTAACGTTTATTTGCAATAAAAAGCAGCTGGGCAGGTGAGAGTGTGTCAGAAGGGAGTTGATACAGTGCTGTAACGCTAGCTACAGTAATTTGCACATGGTATAGCGACACTGGCCAAATTGTAGAGGGGCTGGATCAGGTGGTTCAATATCTATGTCAGTAAGAACATCTTAATTGTTCTCAATCTTAAGCACATTTGTGGACCTGCTGTGCCATCCCAATACTGTATGTATAAAGTCGATTATATTTGTGAGATAATTACCTTGTTGCTTAATTTTTATAAATAATTACAAATAATTTTGGAAATAAGAAATAATTTTGGGTTGTTAGTGAACCGGTTGCCCGGGCAACAGTCTGGGATGAGGAGGTGTGTGTTTAATTAAGTCAAAGCACGATGAATGTTATAGTACCATCAGACAGCTCAGATGGACAGCCCTCAGTGTTTGAGTGAGCGGGGGAGGGGATGGGCGTTCGAGAGAGCGAGAGAGCACGCATAAGAGAGCACAAGCGGGAGGGTGAGAGACACATAAAGAAAAGAAGAGAGAGAGAGAAGAAGAGCAATAGAGTGATAGCGAGACAGAGATACAGACAGGAAATGAAGTGTGGCTATATGATAGAAGGATCAGAGGTTTTAGCAGGTGTGTGACTGACTGGGGAGAAGCTCACCAGCTCTCGGAGAGGAGATCCTACATCTGTTTGCGTTCTGTGAGTAATTGCACCGTATCTGCTTAAAGGAATATTAAGTGTGACAGCGTGTCTGGCATTCGGCGCGCTGGATAAGCAGGTTGGCGGGACGACCGGAGCAGCAGGCAGGTGTGAGGCACAAAAGCAGGGTCATGTAGAATATGCTTTTAGAAATGAGCAGATTGACAGAACAGCAGCCAGCAGTCTGACTCATGAACAAAAATATGGAAAAAAAGATTCTGGGAGATTTGCATTCTGATGGAGCAATAGTAAGTGCTAACCAAGATCGTTTACAATTAACTTAATTCGACTAGCTAGTCTCTTAGATGGTGCTCCAAGCATTAATGGAATGCAGGAACTGACCTTTGAAAGTCTAATGCTTTGTATTTGATATGCAACATATAGCAAAGATTTTTAGGATAATAGTTTATAGTCGTCATAGTTCATCCTTCATGTTGATTCTTTCTGCATTTCATTCTGCATTTCCTGCGATTACACAAACACAGCTTGTTTCTCAGAGAGTGATACTGAAACATCGCAACGCACTAGCAGGACACAGGAGGGACGGCACTACGTGATTTTACATGAAACACCATTCCTCTCTTTCTCAGACTGCTGTGAGTGCTTTAAATATCTGATTTACTCTCAATGGAACTTTGCTCAGCAAACTGAGAGAACAGGAGGTGGGGGAGTGACGGAGAGAGGTTTCTTGTGAATTTTGATATTGCAGCCTACAGAATAAAGTGCTTTAATCTTCATCAGATAGCTGGTTAGTATGCACTCAGAGGCTCCTTCATTTAAAGCGTGATTAAGAGGTGAGCATTTTGAATTTTGAAGAAGTCCTCAACTTTAATAGCAGCAGGTAATGTCTGCATGTTAAGATAATCATACCCTTCTGTAAGTGTTTTGGTTAATGTGCTGTGGAAAGAGGCGATATGATATTTCCTACTGGAAAAATCTTGCATCACTTTATTATTTTAATGCTGTTAAACCTCTTATATTGAACTGCATTATTCAAATAATAATAATGGCTAAAGTAATGATGATTGAATATTGATGATTCTGAAACATTTTATCCACACATGTTGTGTTTGGGCAACAAATAATGAATCATATGATGTTTTGCAACACTGCGTGATGTCTGCATACCTCAGCGAGGAGTTTGTGTCTGTTTGGTTCATGGGATTTTCTGAACTCATTGGTTTTTTGGGGCTGTTCAGCTGTAGGGGGTGAAATAATGATTCCAGTTGTGAATGCGGAACGTTCCCTCAGCGGCCCAGTGGGAATTTCATGCCTGTGTGGGAAGAGAATTAGCAGGCAGGAATTTCTAATCACTTTTTACTGTAGTAAACCAACCGGATCCTAATGTGTCTGTTTAACCATGACTTATGGTAAGATGCAACAAAAAAAATCACCATTACGTGCTGAGCCTTCTAAAAATCAATAAATTATTCATAATTTCACATTTAACATCTTGTTTTATTGCTAAACAGATATAAGCCCTTCTAATGTCCTTTAATTATATGTAATTGAATGGCTGTTTAATGAAGGATGGTGTAATAAGAATATTAGCATTTATGGGTAAAATGGTACAGTATGTTACTGCAGAGCTTGATGAAGATGCAGGCCATTTGGAGAGCTGTTGTTTTATAGTTATAGTTTTTATGTTTTGGCTTTGAGTTGTGGTTCACTC
>JAZGTK010005579.1:0-22148 GCA_036877625.1 Ambastaia sidthimunki
TGCTTGTCACTGAGTCAGAGAAAAAAATTAAACTTTAATACATCTGTGTCTGTTTTTTGAATGCCTATAAGCATGTTGCTGTGAGAAAAAGGGATTTTCTCTTTCTAATGTGTTGCTGTTTTAGGGTGCACAGGACGTACAATGTTCTCACATTCAGAGCGTTGAACTCCTCCATAATTTACCCACATATCATTTTTATTGCATCGCAAGCCTTTCTTTTGTAGACTTGTGTTTCCCATATGCATTTTATAAACTTGTTTTCTTTCACTGTCTGGTCACATTTTGGAGTCTCTTCACTCCGGTGATTAAGTGGATCTTGGATTACATAGGTTAATCCGGTAGGAGAGTCATTATCTAACGTTTTCCTGTTAAAGTCATGCAACGTAAGGACACCAGCTTTATCCTTTGATCCACATCAGTCCATTCTCCAGTCTCTGTGCCTCACCGTGAGACTTTCCAGCCATGGCAACCAATGAACATTCAAGCTAGTAAAGACTGCTAAGTTGACCTGAGAGACCGTGAGTCAGCGAGCTAAAATAACGTCTGGCATAATGTTCTATGGCATGTTGGTTTGATCTGGCACATTCTTTTAAAAGCGGATGCCTTGAGCCATGCTGCCAGAGGCCGAGAGCCGATAATGGCAGAGGAAACAAGCCCAAACATCAGCCAGTTAATCAAAAGTTGTGCCAGATACTTTCAGTGGCTCCCAAATTCGGGGGGCTTTGTAGCACCAGACAGCATAGCCGGAGTTCTTACACTGCAATCCAATCTATTTATTTAAAGATCAATGCCATTCAGTCAAGCATACGCTGCATCAAATGATTGCCGTGCTCTGCAGGATATGAGTGATGCTAAGAAAAATGAATAGGATTTAAAAGAATATATGAAAGCGAGACTGAAGATGTGTTGTGATTGAAATGCTTCTATTGTTTAGCCATTGTGCAACAGCTGGTTTTATTAGAGAACCACACTAAAAGTTTTTTTTTAAACTTAAATATGCATAAACATTAATCTGGCTGCAGACTTTTTAAACAGAAATCAGTTATGCTCTACACTTAGATATAATTTACTATCACACTTTCACAAAGATATTTACAGTAAAAAATAGTTACTGATCTCAAATTTGATCAGAGGATTGTAGAATTACATCTACAGCATGATTAGTCGACTTTGCATCATCTCATATTGTTAATTCATTTCACTGTTAATTATCTATCCACATTAGTTAATGTGATTATATACGTAATATATTATATAGGGGAGGCACATTCATAAAGCAGGTTATACAGAATTCTCTTTATGTCTGCCATGCATGTGCTTTATACATCTCCTGAAATCAATCTGATATATACTGTAGGTGTGCATGTCTGTCGTGTCTTTGATGCAGACCGCCTGTACGGCTGTGCAATAGGCATCTGTATCGGTCAGGGTGTAGCGTATGCATTTGATTTAAATGTACATTCTGCTCACGTCCCCTCATCTACCGTTGTGAGTCGGGGCCAGTCGCGAGCGTCCGGTGACTGACATTTCTGAGTCCATGTGTTCAAACATCTCTCCTCTTGTTTGTCTTTTGATCAGCGTGTGCCATTCTCACTGATTTAGCAAATCAGTGATGCTTGTCAAAGAATTAATTACCTGGATTGGTGTTGGGTGACATCTCTGGCAGCAGAAAGAGAGAGAGACAGCGGAGAGCATTTCTGTCCATGCCCAAACAATTGTGCTTAATCACCCACAATCCATTTCAAAGTGAACTTGATTGGACTTCTATCTGAAGAATAATGGGGAATTAAGCAGTACCAGGCAGTAACTGTTCATATTTGCATATGTGTACATGCCAGATTGGCTTTTCCACCGCTCAGGATCAAGAGATGTGAGGCGAATACTTGACATAAACATGCATTATATTCATTCTGAATGCATTAAGAACTAGTTTATAATAAACACAGGATAGGCTGTTAAAGGGATTGCTTTGTTTATTTGCGTTTATGCAGTGCCTTTTTAATGCAATAGGCTTCGTTGTTGAAACACAGTAGTATTTAATAAGTGATCCATTTACTTCATGTTTTTTGTGGATGAGGTGAAACAGCTGCATCTGAAGGAAAAACACGGCTGTTCAACCAAACCAATCGGAGTTTTTGAACCCGCTGACCTCCGTGTCTCATATATACACGCTCGCTGAATCCAGCGGGGACCGCAGCGACTATGCAACCCTGACCCAGACAAACACAGGCATCAGCGCGCAGGCATCACACTCTCCTGCTGACAGATCTCCGCGCCGCCCATCACTCTTTTATTCACGCCTTCTGCACCCAGCCACCCCGCGCCTTTTACCTTGCTCTCGGCAAAACACGGACGGAAAGTCATTTCGCTTTTATCAAGTTGTCATTTTGGTACTTTTTTGTTCCGTCGGACTTGGGCTGTCACTCCCGTCCCGGACCACAAGAGAACTCCATCGTATAACAGCCTGCGGAGGGTGCCGCCGCACAGCACACAAGACTGCAAATAGCTTGTACACTTCAGCAAACAGCGCCTGATAAATGAACATCATGTGAACATTTTCTGCTTGATATCCAAAGCAAATGAGTTTTCGGTAAAAAAATGAATCACCATCAAATCATGCTACATTATTCAAATAAGCGAATAGTGAAATGCGACCGTATGCAACGTTATATTAAGATGAACATTGTGTTGCGCTCGTATGTGCAGCCTTTGTACATATATAAGAGCGAATTTTAATAACCTTTAAAATAAATGAAACTAACTTCATAAAAAAACGCTGCATTCCCCAATACATTTTTTCCTTCGGCGATTTGTCCTCATTTAACTCTGTGAGGGATTTTGTGGTCACAGGCGTTTCTTGTTAAATGCATTTAGGGAGTAATGTCACATTCTGTTTTCTGTAATCCACCCTTAAGGTATTTTTCTCCAGATAATCTCAATTTATGCACATGTCCTGCCATCATCATCAACAGTAATTGCTCTTGGGGCTCCTGCTTCTGTGTGCCAAAGCCAGAGAACCTGTGGCTATGTTTCTTTTTGCAATATTTCAGAAGTCATTAATTAGAACATTTGAAAATAGAACAGATTTGTTATTTTAAGTGATGTTGTTGCACCCCAAGGGTTAATATTGGTCTGATCTTATTTTGACAGCACAATTACCATCAGTCTGGGGTCCAATTTTGGTGTTTTTATGTGGTTGTCGGTTTTGAAACTCAGGACACGTGTGATCTTTTCATTTTTCTTCATTCAAATTATCATTACAGGCATGTTTGGTGTTTTTGGGGTAATAATCTCCACAGTCGTTCTGACATGCACATGGTGACCGTTTGAAAGCGTTTATATAAGCAGTGCAGCTCTGGATAGATCACACATCATAGTCCATCATGGCTTATATAATGAATGTCAGTATGGATTAACTCAGTGGATCTCAGCTGGTGGGTTGCAGGTCTGTTCTAATGGGGTAAAGGGCAGCAGGGAAAACACAACTTTACATGCGAATAACGAAACTTTTCATTCAGTAGTTAGGGGAGCAAAATAAGTAGTATAAAAAGGGAAGAAATAAAATAAAAGGAAAAGTGGAGATTTTCTCCGTTACCTGCATCACCATGAATCTAAAGCACTGTTCTCTTCCTTATGTCATATGTCACTCTTTCCCAACCTCAGAAACAGCAAACATGTGAGTGCAAGTGTACACAGGCAGGCAATTTCTATTTAACATATGATGACTGCATAAATACAGACACAGAGCTCAGGAGTGTTTGGCACCAGTGGGCTGATGCAGCAAATGCTGTTTCTTATCTCCGCTGTTCAGTCGGAGAGTTCAGTTCTCTCCTTCATTCTCTAAAGCACTGTTGTGTGGTTTGGGATTACCTTCTTCCATCCTCTTTCTCAGTCTGCTGCAGGCTGCTGCTCTCTCCACCTTAGCAAAGTCTCTCTCTCTCTCTCTCTCTCTCTCTCTCTCTCTTTCTCTCTCTCTCTCACTCGCTCACTCTGTGTCTGACACACTAGCCAGTCCTCGGAGCATTACATCATCCTGATGTAATGTCTAACCAATCACATGACTGCTCTGCTAAACCTTTAAGGATTATAGAGCCCTGTAGCTCAGACTGCATAATGAGAGAAAAACAGAATGGAAGAAACATAGTAGGAGTGAAAGTAAACGAGTGGAAGCAGAAAGATGAGACAATTTCCTTAGGCTCTATTGTGGATCAATTTTTCCTGCACTTCCTCTTTATCTTACCCAGAGGATGGCACCAAAAAACTAGATCTTATGCTTTGAGTTGAACCTGAGAGACATCAGGGTCTCCAGTGAGGTTTTATTGCCTGAAAATATACATTTCTCAAGCGCTGCCGCTGAAAACTTTTCCTCTAAATAGGTGAATCTGTATTTCTTCCAATTGTTTTCAAAAGTTTTGCTTAAATTACAGGATCATTTAGCAATAACTTTTGATGTGTCCAATTTTACATCTTTTTGCATCTATTGATGCCATTTGTGGTCAAATATTATAGTATAATTAGTGGCTGTAGAGTGTGAAATATTCCTTTAGGCATTGAACTTCCTTTAGGCAGAAGAAAGGAAGGTTTTCAAAGACCATTATTGACCATGAGCAAAGATCAAGATGGCGGATCTACTAGTAAAACCTCTGAGAACAAGACAGCACCTTACAAATGTTTTTGCCATCCATATGGAACTTGGACTCAGGTTAGCAAACCTGCTAAAGCAGCAACATCATTAGCAAAGCTTTTGTTTACCTTCCTTTCTTCTGCATAAAGGAAGTGTGAGCATTGAGTATTGTGTTTAAAGGCCATTTCCCTCAGCTGAAGGCGAATGCTTTTTTCTTTTTTACATGTAGTAAAGAAATGTTAACTGTTCAAGAAGTGTTTCATTTGAGACAATAGTACCCTTCGATAATTCATACACTAGATGGTTGAGTGTATGATGCAAGTACACAGTGCATCATTTAGGAGACTGTTTTTATCTTATAGTTTTATTAGTTCTATTATACATTTCAGATTTTCATTGTAACTTTCACTCCTGCATTGCCTGACATAAAAACTTGATTTTCATATGACAAAGAAATGGCCTTTTATCTTTATTAAAAATGAGCTTTACTTAGCAGAGGCAGTCAGAAACCACAGATGTGCCTTGTTTTGAAGTTTTACCACATCTGTGGCTTTTCTCGTCATGTATGTTGAGTGTTTGTGGTTCTGGTTTGAAAGAGCCTCTTTCAAACATCAGAGAAAAAGTGGAGCGAGATCCTCTCATCTTGTTTCTTCAAAAACTTCAAGCTGAGGCTCAGCCAATCAGAGCTGATCACTCAGTCAGTCAGCCAGGATCAGGTTTCTAGATATGAATCAGAAAGGATTTCTGCAGTAATTGAGTGTCATTACATGTCTGTCATGTTGACCCAAAATATAAAGTGAAAACATATAAAGTCAACTAGCCCTTTTTTTGCTTGTCAGCTTGTTTTAAAAATATATTACAAATACAATTCATGTTCATGATATGGAAAAATAAGTTCACGTTTTCAAATCAAAAATTACATTTATGCATTTGACAAATACTTATCAAAACATATGCATTTTATCAGTACATGCATTTCCTGGAAATCAAACCCATGACCTTGGTGTTGCTAGCGGCATGCTGTACCAAAGCTACTGGCACAAGCATTTTAGATTTTTCATTTTTTCATAATTTTTTAGATTTTTCCTTCCTTTTCATAATATCAGATACGCCTGACTATCATTGGCCCATAAACTCTGGTTATGAGTATGAAGGGACATTGATTAAATTGATTGATGTAAGTATTTTGTTGATGCCTTCATTATTAAGCCACTCTAATACCTGATTCAGGGTAGAATATTGAGATTCCAGATTTCTAGAAGCACTCTAAGTATTTAAACAAATGTACTATGCGCAAGGCCAAACATAAAGCCCACAGGAGCTCATATAGAGGGCTGTAACTCTGGACATATCTGTAGAACATCTATAGAACATGCTGACAGCATCTGACACAACTTCACCTGACTTCTCTGTATTCTCTGCCCTCCCACCTCCCCACCACACACCCCCACCACTGAGAATCAAGTTCAATGCTTGAGGTTTCTGTTTGAAAACACACCGAACATTACAGTCGCGAAATGTTTTACAATACGTCTCCTTGCATCCATTTTTTCATCTTGTCTCTAAGCTTGAAGCTGATTTAGGAGAAGCAGAGCAACAGAAGAGAGGAGAAGAGAAGAGAAGCATCAAGAGTGTTGAAGCATCTCATTAGACGACTACCAATGTCAGCACCAAGAGAGATTTCAAACCTCTCAACTCTTTCTATAAGGAGAGAATAAGAGAGATTAATGTAAATCTCAGAAATAAGGAGCACATTAATATTTCATTAGCACCTCTTTATTTTCTCCTCAGAGTGACACTCATGCAGATAGTGGGGGTGATTTAATGATTGGAGAATTTTATCTCTATTTTCTGTGTCACTCTCATTCTCTCCTTTTGCAGTAAATCAGCACTTGGGGCTTTTGCTCTGAATTCCTCTCAGGACTGACAGCACCACATAATTACGCTCGGCTCGCCCTTATCTCAAAGATGAGAAGAGATGAGATATTCAGCGAACGGTGCTCCTGCACACGGCCTCTGTCTGAGGCAGACAGGCGCTGACCTTCTGTGCTCACAAAAGGGCTTCAGACATTCAAGTTCCAGACAGCGTAGCATGTAGCGAGTCTTTAAGTGCCTTTACATGGGCAGTTGTGTTTGATCTACCACAGGTTTTTGCTTAGCAGAGCTATGAGATTAGTCTCTCTGTGAAGTATACAGTACATGCCACAATAGTTATGGTTAATGGTTGAATATTCATGCATTGAATTCTGATTAAATTCTGATATTTTTGAATAACGTCTGAATGGTCAAATCAAATTTCAAAGCTTTCCTTTACTCTGTGCATAGTAGTTTCTCTAGCTGAGGCCTAAATCTTTCATTTTTGCTCAGTTAATATGGTATATAGTCAAGATGTTATGATGGACTTGAGTGAAGAAAAAATAAAAATGTCCAGTTTCTTTTCCTTATTTCATTTCACAATGACAAAAACTATAGTAGAAGAGTCCTTTGGCATTACACTGACACCTAATTAGTTATTATGACAACCAATGTAAGTTAATAGTCAATCCTTATCAATCCGAATCAGATTTGTGTCCAGTGTGAATATGGTTTTATAGTGCTGACAGTGAGATAGATATAAAAGTGTTTTAACCAAACATGTAATGGCTTATAGTTAAATTATAGTTAATGGCATTTTGCAGTTATTTCATTCATATGAGAAAAACAGAATATAAGAGCTATAAATAAAACTGCACACGTATAACATTTTTACCAGTTAATTTAGAACAAGCGCCACATTTTTTCATTGCTTTATTAGTCAGTGATTGTGATTATTCAGCAGAATCTGTCTGTTGTCTGGGTAAGATATGAGGATAGGGGCTGTGTTTTTAAATGTACCCCTCATGAAGAATTTAATATCCCTCCCACTTACTCCATATGATTTATCTTTTCATTACGTTAAGTCTTTATGATCCCAGCATGTAAACCTTTAATGCAGAATGTTAGCAAAAACATGAGAGCAGGTTCATCCATCTTAACATTTCGTCATCCAAAGGGACTATTGAGAATAAATTAAACTGATTCTTTCTAAATCATTTTTATCTTGAATTTCTTCTTTCTTTCTTTCTTTTTGTCAATCATTTAAGCCCCTGGAACAGCAACAGAGCTTGTTAATAGAGTTACTGCAACTTGTCAATCATCTGAAAGCTTGTTGTGTGCATTTTAAAACCACAAAGTGCAATAGTACTGTACAGTTGAGCCATGTAATTTGTTACCTAAATTGTTACGTAATTTACCAGGATTACTGTGTGAAAATGGGCTATAGCCCAACTTACCACTTACATCACAGGGAAATCAGGTTTATTAGAATGTTGGTTCTATCCCTAAATTCTGATTGGTTGACAGGAATGTTGTACCAGGCCTAACAAGAATGTTGATCAAGAAACATTTCCTACTTGTGTCTTGCGTTGCCCCCTGTACTAATTCATCAACCGATTCTTTAGGGAACATTTTTCCTATTGATAAAGTACAGCCAAAGCAAATATCACAATATTAATTGCTCAAGGGATCATGACAAATTACACAAAAATGGATTAATGAACGATATCCACAGAAATGTGTAAGAAATGTACAGAAATCACCTTGTGTTTCATGAATAAGGCCTTTTGTGTTATTTTTTTGTTATTACCTGCACTATTAATAACAACTGAAAGTTACTTGTGAAATCTAGAATGCCATGTTATTCTGCTGCCTGGTAAGATGACTTCACAGTTATGAAGACAAATTCCAGATAACCTCTTGAGACTGTTTTATTTGTTAATAAATACAGAGTGTCGGGTGTCAAGTGCCCAGAAAGACAGCAGCCAGTGGAATATGCGTGACCCTGTGGTCTGCTCGGACGAGCCTGCTCACTGTTACATCGCAGGTCGACAGGGAGACAATATTACACAAGAAGAATATAAGGTGATACCCTTGAAGAAACGTGGTCGCATCCAGGGTTCAAATGACCAGCCGCACGCCCACCATGTCTCAAACTGATTACGTGATTGAAAACCACCTTCATTCCTGATCACGGCTGGAGACCAGCAGCTCTGAGAAGCTCCTACGAGAGTCTTTGAGAGGATTGTGTACAGATTGCAGGTCATTTGGGGGAGCCAGTCAAGGAGAACAAGAACGTCATGCTGGCTAGTTGCACTGAATGGATTGTGTGGGTGGACGAGGTAAAGTTTGATAAGCTGTTTCAGGTGTCAAAGACATTCTTTCTTGCACCGATCTGAGACCACTTTTGTGGCGTGCTTTTAACAGGTGCCGTTCAGATTTTATTTAAGGCCACTGATTCCAGAACAGCGCTAGAGCCAAGTTCTGACTCACTTTATTAAAGAGAGTGATTGAGGAACACAGCCATTAGGCAAAAGAAGAGCAAAAACATGTGTTTGTCCTTCAGATATACAGCTCCCATTGATTGGCATCATTAAACCTCCAATGAAATCGGAGTCTAAATGCCCTTTTAAATTCATCTGCTGATTGAGTTTGGCTTCAGTGATTAGGCAATAGCTCACTGGTACACAATTAGATCCACATGTGGTGATTGTGCAGTTGTGCTGTCATATTTATCTGTCGCATATTTAGAATTATTTCCCTGCACTGGATGCTTTAAACAAGGACATGACTTTTAAAACAAGTTACAGCCGTAGTTAGGGAAAGTATAAAAAATGGAAGGTTAATCTAAAAAATATTGATCAAGTTCTCTAGTTCTCTGGTCATCAGCATAAAGTCAAGTGGTTCACACTTGCCCGCTTTGACAAAAAAAAATGTCCATCTAAGTAACTCACCAATAATTTTTTTGTCATTACTTAGAATATTTACAGACATGACATTGTTAAGGTCATCTCTTCTATGCGTTTATCCTGTATATTTTCTTTTGACTAATAAAAAATTACTTTTATTACCATACAGACAATAAGAGTTTCTTGATGTGGAAACCAAATGTCGTTTGTCACTCACCAGTTCCGACTGTCTTAAACCAATCATGCACTCACCTGTATTATCAGAATAATTCTCATTGAAATGGCTTTTGAAAGTCAATTTACCCATTTCACAAAGTAAGCCATACCTTTCAGATGTATGAATTATGGAAATAACTTACCTAGAGAGACCTTTTAATGGAATGTTTCTTGCTTCTAATAAAATGTCCTCCCCTTATCAGGGTCCCTTACAATCCATATGTTAATGTCTAATGTTGAACTATTTATCTGTGCAATTTGTTCTTTTTCTCTGCCTTTGTTATCTAAAATTGTGCTGTACGTTTCTGCAGGGGTGAAATGATAATGCTTATCGACCCACCCATAAACCTCGTATTCAAATTTTTGGGTTGCATGATTAGTCCTATTTATCTGTATAATTGGATTGAGTTTTTCTTTTTTCCCCAGTGCACGGTGAGCAAACGGGGTCTAAAACCGCAGACTAAAACAAATGACTGGAGAAGGGTGCGCGACATAATCGTGCTCCAGATTAATTCCATCTAGAGACAATCAATAGTTTTACACATGCATTTTTGAAGCCTAATCAAGTTATACTTACCTATGCTGACTAGAATCAACTTTAAGCTTGGCATCAGAGAAGGGTGGCACAGGACTTAACTTAAAGGAAATATTAGCATCCAGAGATTTTCACTGGAATGTGAGCACTGTAGCACAATGCTTTGTAATGGTTTTCAGCGTGCAGTAATTCATGCAAACCTCCGCAGGGTATTTATGCTTCGAATGTAATTGTGTCAAATCTGTAATCCAAATAAATATGACACTGGAGCAGGTTCACATTTGGTTCACATACATATTCAGATGCATGAATTCTATTCATATGGTGTTCTATGAATGTGTTAACGGATGACATTCTGTACTATTCATTACACTGGACATATTAAAATATGTGGTCCGAATTGTTTAATTGGTGACCTTAAAATATCTATACAGTGAAATCACACTTAAAAATGTTTCAATGCCATTACATTAGATAAAAATTAAGTGAGGAAACAATTGTTACATTTTACAATACATTGTGTATTACAAATACATTTTTTCAATAACTTTCAATCAGCTGGTGTCAATGTGATTTTTTGTGATGTATGAAGTCAGGTTTAGTTTACACAGAAACTTTATGAGAAATAATGGATCGCAACTAAGAACTAGTCCTCCACTTACATCTCCTAACCAAAAAATGTGTATTTGTATTTATTCTGCCATTGTTTTTACATTTAAAACCTGGCAAACTTTCTTTGTGAAATGTTTTGCTTGTGTTATCTGTATATATGGCTTTCAATTTTTAAATGAAACTACATCCTAAAAAAATTAATCTAATTAAGTCAGATAAAAATGTGCATGTATGTGTCATTATTAATTGTTAATGAGAATGTAATGTATTGGAATTTGAACTAGTTTCAGTAGTGCACATTATTGCACTCATAACCTCATTGCGTCTTTGAGATATCCCTCTTCTTATTGATGACACCATGAGAAGCTGAGAGTGTTTATTAATCAGTGGATGATACTACATTTGTGGAAATGAATGGATCTGAATTATAAATGAATGAGAACATGGATGACATCAGTTTCGCCTTGCTGAAGTGGTCACTTCATTAAATGTGGAAGGATGAGCAGATTAGCAACCGAATTACACCTCAGCCTGTGAATACAGATAAAACATAATGACTGTGTATAACACTCAAACACATAAGAGATGCTCACATTCAGAACACTTAATCATCACTGGATTTGTAAACATTGATGAATTCAGTTTAAGTCTAACCCTAACATGAAATAGAGTGTCATTTTTGCAACACAAGTGTCACCTAATAGAATTGTAACAATGGCTGTTTTTCTGAACACTCCCCAACAGTCATTGATCAGACCAACAGATAGTTCTGGCCCAAACTCACGCCATTGGTTGAGCCATAGTTGCTATGTGTGAGATATTCAAACAGAATGTTTAGAAAGCATCACAACGAATACACTTTTAACCCAAATCGAACACATTTTGATAACTTAATTAAGATCTCACATACAAAAAAAAAAAATTACAACATGCACCTGGATTAACATGAATTAATACGGAATATGACAGAGTACTTTAATATTAAATAAAATCACACACATCACTTTTAAGACCATAAACGTTTAATGTCTTCACATTTGCAGGCTGCATAAAAGGTGTCTGTACTCTAACTGTTCCCTGCTCATTAAATCTGAATTCTCCATTAATTTAAAACGTTCACTATAAATAATGCCATTGAGGAATTCTGAACAAAGTGTTGAATGGCTCCCATTCAGAATGAGAGCGTGTGGACACCTCTGAGCAGTGTGAAAAAAAGGCCCAAATAATCAGAAACTCAAATCTCTGGCACTCAATCTGTCAGTCTTTGAATGTCATGTCTCTATCTCTCCATTATTTATCTGTGCCTCGGTGACAGGCAGCTATTACACTAGATCATATGTCACAAAGCGCTGGAGACTGACACATTCTACCCAAATATTGAGAGAGACTGAGGTCACGAGACTTTTGCCTGCCGAGATTTTGCCCTATGACTCTGTAAGCCTACAGAGGTTTCAGGTACTTAAACATTCTGTAAATGTCCAATTCATTTCCTGAATTTCAAGTGAATTTAAATGGTAGAAAACAGGATGTAGAATTATAATTTGGGTTTGAATTTAAGCAAGTACATTTTCCAGCATTCCCCATGGCTCCATTAGGAATAAGAGGCATGCTGGATGGATGGATGGAGGTAGAGTTGAAATATATTAAATCTGAAAAAATATAGTACTGTTGTTAGTCTAGTTTAGTAGGTAAAATGCTTTGTTTTTGGTATAAATGAATTAAACATATAATAAACATATCACTTATTTTTATATTTAGTCCAAAACATTTGTGTTGTTAAATTTCCCTTTTGTGCATGAATTTCTTTGAATGCCAATTTCAATGAATTTCTTTGAATGCCAATTTCAATGAATTTCTTTTCTTGTCATTTCAATTCAAATCCAATTCAACATCCAGTGAGCATGGCCAATTCAGTTCACATTGCAAAACAAAATGAAAGGGAGCTGCTTCTTACCTTCTACATTTTGCAGAACTTTGCAGGAGCCTGCAGAGAACATTTGTAAGACATGCTACTGTTGCTTCACAATACCTTCAGCTCACCTGGATGGCAGACATTTTATTTTAGAATTCACCTTTTCAGACTAAATTAAAGACGTGAAATGAAATGGAAATAAAATATGCAATAGCTGTCTGTCATAATTTTTAGCCTGGATGATGAAATTGTGCTGTAATGGTGTGTCAGGAATTTGTTCAGCAACACTGTTGACCCGTTACACTATTGGAAGGGTTTACAAACCACTACTATGGGCAGAAGAGAGAGAATATAAAGCTAAATCCAGCAATTTTAGAGGAATTCACAATAGACATAAAACTCATTATCTGAGAGAGAGATTTGGTTTTAATGATCTGAAAATGGACATTAGATGTATGATAGTATGATAAATAGTTTCATTTGCAAACTGTGCACTGCCTTTGTCCTGAAATATAGGCTATCATGCTTCGTCACTGTAAAGAAAATAGCATTTGTTATCTATTTCTATTTGATTTAACACTTTAAAATTGTTGGTGTAATCTATGTAGTTATGATTATTCAGTATAATTTGTACATTATTCATTAATATTATTTATTGTAGGTAATCCTGTGATCACTCTGCTCCAGCTCAACTTCAGGTTTTAGATTTTAATATTGGTTAAAGAAAACCCTCTTAGTTTGAACCCCAGTTCTCCTAAAAGTTGTAAAACTAATCTCGAGTTTATTTCACAGTGATTTTACTTTTTGTCATTGACGTCACATACAGTATAACAGAAGTAGGTGGTTTGAGTTTAGCTACTTTCTGATGGTTTGGCTGCCGATTTCACTAGCTGTGTCGCCCGGCGGGTTACTGGCAGATGGGAACTTTCTGTTATCATTATGCGCTTGTGAAATACAGCTAAATGTGAAATAAATTACATTTTTCCTTTGGCTCTGGGGCAATGATTGTACATGCTATCTGACTATTCCGAGTTAAAGTCAACTGCGATATTACAGCATATGAAAAATGATCATAATGATAGCCATCTATTTACAGTCACTTACTGGCATATCTTGTATTATGTGAACTGACCATTACTATATATTTAATCTGATATATATTCGTGTTTTGTAATAAGATCATCAATAATGACAGGTGATTAATCACAAATATTGGTTTAATCAGTTCACAGATAGACCGCTGCCAGAATATTAACTCTAATGTGTTGGAAAATATTGAAAATTATTCCTGACCCCAGAAGACATATAGGACAATATGAAGTTCCCTGATAGCGGGACACAGTTAATCTGTGCATTAACCAGGGCTGAGGTTAAATATTCTGCCCATCTCTTTTAAACAGCCGTGTCACATACAGTATAGTCTCATTACACAATAAGAATTCATCATGTAAACACATCTGGTTCAAACTCTTTGGCCTCATTTAAAAAAAAATGAGCATGGGCAACTGAACATGAGAAATGGAGAGCTTTCCCTGTAGTGTGCACTAGATGCTTCTCAGGCAGCTAGCTAAATGGATCGGTCTGATTAGGTCTAAAATGAGCTCCTCCGGAGTGGCCTGTGCACCGCAGGCTTCATTTCCATGTGTAGATTAAATGGACCCAGCAGTGCTGGATTTGGCTTAGGGTTCAGCGCTTGTCACCTTCCATCTACTTTGGTAAATGAGGGTGTGCATGCACAGCAGGTGACATTTCTACTGTAAAACATATTGCAGTAAGCTTGCTATAAAACACAGAGAGTGCAAACAGAGCCAGAGGAAAATTCTTCAAATTCATATTCATTTTGTCCCAGTGCACCATCAGTGTCTTGAAGAGGTTGATAAATTCATTACATAGACTGAGAGAAACATTGTTAGAGAGAAAAAACATTTTTACTAGAAAGAAAGTAACACCAACAGCCTTTTACTTGAGAAAATGCTTTTTTTATGAGCCATACAGAAACAGGCAGAGAGGAGGGAAGCTATTTATTTGTAATTGTATTCTATTATCTTGTCCAACATCCTAATTGCAACACTGGTGATTTGGCCAAAACTAGAAAACATGGTTTTGTAGTCTAAGGTTAGAAAAAAACAAATACTATAGTGGTGTCCATGAATCTTAAAGACTTTTTTATAACGACATTTTTTTAACTGTGATATTTTTAAAATGGGAATTTTTAAATAATAAAAAGAATTAAAGAAAAATTCAAAGTAATTTTAGGGCCCCATGGCTCCTAATCTTTCTTATACCTGTCCTGGATCATGCAGCCTGAGGCATTGGAGGCCCTTGGCACTCTGAGGCCCTGGACACTCTGATTTATTACCATATTCCGACCTACATCAGCTGGTCAAAGTGATGTCACTTCCTTGTTATATTCTCTAGCATGCTTTCAGCTGTTTTCTCTCAGAACTCATTATTTGAGATATTGTTTGCAACTCTACTGTAAGTCATGACCCGTCCTGTGAACTTTAAATCCTCAGAGAGACAGCGAGAAGGTTAGAGGAGAGCTGGTGCATTTTATTGCATTCAGGATCTAACACAGCAGCAGCTGAAATATGTCGTTGAGGCAGTGTCAGGGTCAAACGTGATTTACGTGTTGATGTTTAAGGCTGGTGCTGAATCAGAGTGTTGATTCCATGGGCTTTATTGCTGTAAATCTGTATGATGCTTAATGTTTTCATTTATTTTAAATGCTGTATAGTTTAAGGGCATTAGGGGTGTAACAATATTCCCAATACTCCCAAATGTGATACACCAGTACATACCGCGTGTCACAAATCCGGTCTCTGTGGCTCCCTCCGATCAACACCAGTGGGAGCCTTCGCCTGAATATTAAACGGACTACATTTCCCATGCACCCTGTATTTGGGACCACGCCCCTCTCAGCTGTTCCCAAATGCCCCATCAATGACTCTATTCATACTCACCCATTATTGAGTTCATTACGAAATCTTGTTTTGCCACAGTGAACAATTCTGGGCGGTTTCTGGATTATACTTACCTGTTGCCTACCTTGCCTGTTTCCCATTGTTGATTGTTTGCTGCCTGCCTGTTTGACCCATGCCTGTTTCCTGATTTACTCTGTTTGCCGCCTGCCCTGATTCTCTGCCTGGACTGTGTTTTGATTCTGGTTGCCTGTGATATCCCTGTTTACTGTGTTTGACCTCTGCCTGTACGACCCTGATTAAAGTTACGCTGCACATTGATCCCTCGACCCCTGAGTCTTTGTTACACCGTGGTACTCATGTCTTACTGAACGGCCCGGCCTCCTGCTGCCTCAATCCGGCCCTGGTCCATTCATCAGGCTACCTTAAGTCAAAAAACATTAATTTCTCCCTTGACATTTGATTAAATAGTAATTAGTACACTTTTAAAACCTAATAAGAGCTGCATTTGTTTTTTAAATATTAAATACATCAGGGCCTGAAATATATATATATATATATATATATATATATATGCTTTTTTGCTTCACTGTACAATTACAATTGTTCCTAGCACACAAATAAGGACAGTGACATATGCAATGACACAATGTGTTTGTCTCTGTGAAAATGGCATTTTGAAAATTCCTGGAATTATTTTAATGTAACTCAACATAAAGGATCAACAAATCCCAATCCTGTGGGATTAAAACAAATCCTGTTAGTCATCTGCTAATATTTTTAGTACAGTAGCTTCAGTAAACAGGGGTAATGATGTCTCTTTTTCTGTTTTGCATGATTTATTTGAAATTCATGAGGTGTCCAACTGCAAAGTTGACGTGCCTCCATGGGGATAAATTATTGAGAAGACTTTGGAGTGTGGCAGCTGAAAGTCGAGTCCATTAATAATGCAGAGGCCTGTATACAGTTAAACCGTTATTATTTCTCTCATAAGGTTTAACTTTTTGCTTCATTGGTATCATTCTTCTTATTCAGATGTTGGACTGACATAATCCATTCATCTAATTCTGGCTATTTAGAGGGTTTGTATATGGTTTGACAAGAATGTTGAGCCATAAAATGCAAAATATAATTTAAAAATGGCCTTCTTGTGTTCCCAATCAAAGGGGTTAACTGCCCGTGTTTCTGTGAGATATATCAGGTCGCGCTTCTCAATGAGATTATCTTTTTTGATCGTTTGCTTTCTGTGGCATTACGGTAAGAATGAACCATAAAGCAAAGCTCAACACGATCAGAAGATCATTCTGGAACATTCTAACAGTCTTCAGCTCCCGTCACGCTCTAGGAATAGGCTTATCATTCAAACAGATTGCACCAGTGTGTGTGTGTTTGTGTGTGCGCGTTTGTGACTTTTCTGTGTTTTAGCAACTAAAACGTGCAAATGCTCCTAACTTAACTACATTTTTTAGTAGTGTGGCAATAGGTCAAATGAAAGGGTAACTTTTTTCATATAACGGAAATTTTTTGTTAGAATTTGCTCCTACTGTATGTATAACTATATTTAAGATCTAGAGAGTTATATATAGGTTACACTTCACAATAAGGTTACATTTGTTTACAATACTTAACTAATTTCAATGGTTATTTGTTGACATGCAAGTTGAAGTAAAGTTGACATGCCTGTTGTTAGTTCATGTTATTTAATTAATGCATTAACAAATGCTAACAAACGGAACCATATTTAATGTGTTACCTATAAATGTCCCCACTATTTTTGTGCCAGGAAAAATTCTGATTAAATAATAAATCATATGTTTGGATAGTTACATATAAGTTATTTTGCCTTTATCATAAAGTAGCTTTATAATGCCTAACTTGCACTGATTTTAAAAATATGGTATTTGCATGACTCTTTCGATGGAGGTAAAAGGCATTAAAACAAGGTGGATAATGTAAATACAGATATTGGATATAGGTCAATTTTTAAAGATGATCATCAGGTCATCAAAAACCACTAATATGGTCAATAAATTAGCATCAGAATTTGGCATCAAGACCTCCAGTATAAATACGGCCTAAATGCAGCAGTTGACCAATCATAATTAAGTATTCCAGAGAGCAGAAGTACCTTGTAGTGTGGCTAAACTGTAGCATTGTTAAACATGTTTTCCAACGAAAAGCTTAACTGCAGCTTAACTACTTTAAATTAAAAGTTGAATTTTCAAAGTGGCGTCCCAAAAACTGGTTTATTTTAGCTGAGACTTCTGCTGAATTCCCATGGACGAAAGCATGCAGGCTTGTGGAGAAAATTGGATTAGGGATGTAGCATGGATAGAAAAATCTCTTGATGATTCTGCCAGGATTTTCTTCTCTTCTCGGATGTCCTGAGACAATCGTCCAGCTGTCTGATGGTCTCCCTGCTCGGTAAGGAAGCGTCCACACATCTATCAGGCTCTGAGGGTGCCAGCTTCATTCAGAGCCACGCTCAACATTCTCCCATGCTGGATGGACGCCAGACGTTTCTGAATCCTGAACCGGCTCCTCTCTGAATACCGAGCTTCCAAGCATCTCCAGTTTGGGATGGGTCCATGTGTTTCAGCGCTCTGTGCTGTTATCTAATCTACACTGGGATGTTATATTTGTCTGCGGTGCTTGTTTATCTAGCAGAAGCTCTTTTGGGAGGAAGCAGAAAAGAGAATTGTATCAGAGATAGCAGACGTGTTGTGTGGTTTGCATCAGCCTGTGAACAGCCGCTGGCATGATATATAAACACAAGGGTAATAGGATCTCAGATACCTGACAAACTGTGTCAGATACAGTATGTGTGTTTGTACACTGCACATAATGTGCTGATTAATTCTCTTGAGATTCTTCAGCAATGCAGTGAAGACAATGAACTCATCTACTGTATGAGCATAGTGTTATCATTTCTGAAATGGTACAATTTTTGAATTTCGAAACCATTGTGTTTCCAATGTATTCCTGTAGCTCAACTGGTGGAGCATTGCGTTAGCAATGCAAAGATTGGGCGTACATCCCAGGGAATACAAATACTAATAAAAGTGTATACCTTGAATTCGCTGTAAGTTGCTTTGGATAAAAGCGTCTGCCAAATGAATAAATGTAAATGCAATGTAAGTCACAATTTTAAAGCAAGTTACAGCTTCAGCACTGATGTTTGTGGTGTGTTTGTGGTGTGGTTTGTGGTTGATCTTATTTGTTAAATTGCCTGTTGGAGATAATAGTAGAGGAATCATGTGACAAAAACATTAAACATGCAACAATGCAACCGACTAGACTACAGCCTGTGACAACAAAGATTTTAACTGTATTGCAAAGAACAACTTTGTCATTTCATTCATCAAGGGGAAAATTTAAATGTGGCAGGATGGTTCATTTTTGCCTCCTATGAATCTCTAGTTAATGTTCAGATGAATCACACGAGTGTTGCATCACTCATTGCTGTAGCCACAGCCCAAATTCATGCCATTCAGCAAAGATAAAAACATCAGTTTAGTCAATATCAATAAAAAACAAAAACTACTACCATTATAGTGTGTAAATAAATAAATGGAGACAACACTGCTAATTGGCACTGGGGAGAAAGCAGTCTGTGAGATATGCAACTAACTAGCACTAAGCTTATGGGCTGCTTGCACAGACTCCAAAACAACCAATCAACCGCAGATTGTTCCCTCTCACAGAGGCATCATGCCTGAGGTAAGAAAGGAAAAAACTCTGGTAAATAAGAAGTGGGGTAAGCATATAGCAATAATTACCTTAGCTGCCTTGCTCTTGGATAGCTGTTTACACACACACCATTACACACTTTGTTATACAGCAACACATGTAAATTAGAAAAGTGCCAGGAAAGCAATTCCCTCTCCAGAACATGACCAGGGGGTTAGATGTTGTGCTTCTGCCTGACCAGCTGTAAAATTAGGAGCAGGGGAGGTGCTTTGTAAGGGTAAATAATTTATATTAAAAACGTCTTTCACAGAACCACTCAATAAACACCAAGGGCCATCCAGACCAACAGTTCACCAAGCGGGTTTAAAGATACACATGCCCGTAACGGAATATTTATCGACAAGAGCCGTTTCAGACATCTTCCTGGAGCTAAAGCAAATTTACACTCTAGAAATAGACCTGTTCCAGCGTAGCGTAGTGCAATATTTCCCCAGATGTCTCGGTTTGATTTGGAGATTGAAATATGCTGTAGGTGTTCTGCCAGGAGTCCTTACGCTAAAGTTCATCCCTCAAAAGTCTCGTTTTCATTCACAAGAAATTAAATATGCAGCCTGCCCTCAATGAAGCATTAGAACATTATTTAAATACAGCAATACCCTAAGATCAAACCACTTTTGTTGCTGCAATATATAAAGAAACATCACACCACACAATAAAAATATAAAATAGAGAAACATTACACCACACAATGCAAATAAACAATAGAGAAACATTACACCACACAATAGAATTAAACAATAGAGAAACATTACACCACACAATAGAATTAAACAATAGACAAACATTACACCACACAATAGAATTAAACAATAGACAAACATTACACCACACAATAGAATTAAACAATAGAGAAACAGTACACCACACAATAGAATTAAACAATAGACAAACATTACACCACACAATAGAAATATAAAGAAACAGATTTCAGATCAGATCAAGCTCAGATCATTTCTACGCTATCAATACTTTATTTCTCTAATTGGTGTTCCTGCTTTTCCTAATGTAATGCTGTTCTAAAAGTGTCCATCACTGTAATTTAATAACGGCTGTTGTACGCTTCTTTGACTTTTCAAACAGCCTGCTGTGGGCGACCACAGGGAGCGAGTATTGATTAAAATCCATAAGCCAGGAATGTGAGAGAGGTAGAGCAGACAGCTTCCCAAACAGCTGCCAGGTTCTGCCCCTTTAGTGATCATCTCTCTTATTGTCCAGGGGATAAATTTACTGCTCTGAGGTCGCACTTTTATAGCTCAGGAGACTTGATGGAGTTCTCCATTATGTTGCATGAATATCAACTTTGCTTCAGGTGGTTCTAATAAAACTCTTTAAAAGGGTGTTTGTTTATAGCTACAATAAACCTAATTTATATAAATAGAAGGTGAAGCTGTGATGCAGCTATTTTAAAACTGTTTTTTTTGGCAATATTCCTGCAAGATTTCTGAAATTATAAACAGGTAAAAAAAAAAAGGTGGCAAAAAAGGTGTTTGCATGATTTCATTGCCCTGTTGCATTGTATACATTAGCATCTAGCCAGTTCAAATGAGAATTGCTTTAAATTTAAAATTGTCATCATTCAAACACCCCATATTTAATTTTTCCCCTTGATGAATGAAATGTCAAAGTTGTTCTTTGCCATACATTTAAAATCTTTGTTGTCACAGGCTGTAGTCTAGTCGGTTGCATTGTTGTATGTTTAATGATTTGGTAAGACTGGGATTTAAAGACTGGACTATCCCATCCTACACTTAGGCTATATAACTGGAAAGTGGCTAGAGGATACAAGTGTAAGATTACCATGGAGAAAGATATCAGAGGCAGGATAAATACCCCAAAGTCTCAATTTTTTCTCCACTTAATCTCATTGCTGATTCCAGCATTGCATCTTCTCAATTTTTCTGTTCTCTTGCAATCCTCCTGTCCAAACTCATCTATCTCTTTCATCTGTGCTTTGTGCTCTTTCACGAATACCTGACACAAGTATAAATTTACAACAAAAAAAACACACACTACTAACCCTTTCTCCTCTCTCCCAACCGATATCACATAAAGCATCAAAATGTTGGACTCTGGGTAAAATTGTAAGTACGTACAGCTGATGTTTATTGTCATCTTATGATTTATGGCTTCTTTGTTTTCCTCACATTGTAAGTCATTTTGGATACAAGCGTCTGCTAAATGCCTAAATGTAATGTAATTTATTGTAATGCTCTTTAAATAAAACAAGCAACCAGCCAACACCACAGAAAGAGATTGTTAATGTATGTGTGTGTGGCAATGAGAGAGTTAGTGAGATGAGAGATTTTGACTATTCTCGTTGTAATGAGGAGAACATGTTGAGAAGATAAGAGAAGAGTGATGGAGTTTAGGAGAGCTCAGATGACACTACATACACACACACATCTGCCTGTAGGCGTCAGGAGCAGATCATTTGTTTGAATAAGGTGATAGATAATTCTGGCCCTGCTGACATGGATTTCTCAGGCTCTCCCGTCTCTGTGTCGGGTTAAGGTACATTTTGTCCATTTTAAGCTGGATTTTTCTCAAATAAAAACATTCAGATCAGTTTTCTTGCAAATAAACCAGACACAGTGGAAAACTAGCACACGCTACAATTGCTGAGCTTTCTTTTAAATCATTTAGCAAACACACTATATACGTGTGCCAAAGCACCATACATCTTTCCCAGAACTGTTTCTGTAGCACATGGATCCTTTACAAAGCACTTTATGATATTTTGTGGTTCTAAAATTAATGAATGTATCAGGAAGAGTCTTTATTCCACTAAAACACTAACTGTGAGTGCCCCTTGGCC
>JAZGTK010005580.1:4294-22144 GCA_036877625.1 Ambastaia sidthimunki
TATATACACATATACACACCCAGTATATAAGCATATAGCTATACAGTCTTAAAGCATGCCAATGAATTTAATCCTGAACTGTTTAAATTCTCACTGGATGTTCACGTTGAATGAACAAGCAGTTTTGAAGCTGTTTTAAGCTGTTTACAAGACTAAAAGAAGACAAAAGAAAGATTATGATGCTGTGAAATGCTGCTTTTTGAAATATCTGCCATAAAAACACACTATGCTTAATAATGGGTAAAGGCTGTTTTTAAAATAAGATAAAAAAAATAATTGTCTGCACATTGAGATTAATGCTCCTAAAACAGATGTAACCTTAGAATGCATTTGCATTTTTCAGTATTATTTTTTAAACATTTATTAACTTAAAAAAAACAGAAAAACAGTATTTCTGAGTGAAAAAACAAGTATCTCCACTAATACACACAGATCACAGACAAATAGGGTGCAGAGGGGAGGAAATCTGGATTTCAAAGTAATAGCAGGTGTGGCTGCATCACTAGTGCACTATTTAGACTACAGGGAGCGTCTCTACCCAACCACCAGACAGTACAAAAGTGTAGGAGGCAACAGTAAGGAGCAATATGATTGGATTTAGATGGAAACTTATTTCAGGAAGGAGTCTTGTGATTGGAGGTTCAAAGGGAAGGGAAAACATGTAGTTGTGATTGGAGGACTGGTGGAGCATTGTGATTGGAAGAACAGACAGCAGAAAGTTTGCCATTGGCTGAGGGCTACAGACAAACAGGCACTTAAGTTTGCTAATCTAGTGTAAGAAGACCCAAACAAAAATACATTTATGTCCATTCATATGAATGCTGTACATACAATGCAAACACAGGCCCATACACACACTCTGTATACAGATTGAAAGACCAATGAATGAATGAATGATAGTTTTCTTGTGGCGGGGTGACTGAGCTTATGTTGAAGCAATGATTGGTATATATTCTCTGGGGGAAAAAAAAAAACACACACATACACACACAAACACAAATATATGCCTGAGGGCAGTGTCTATATTTGCAGGCGAAGGAACGCAGCTCTCTAAAAGGTTAGGGCTGTTGTCTACCTGAGACAGTGAGCTGTCAGGACACTAAACACTCACCTTCTTCATGTGGTAAACGCTGCCTGTTACTTTATCCCATGGCTACAGACGCTAATCTTGAAAACTCACCTTAAAATCCCATGGCAACAGACACTAATCCTGCAAACTCACCTTGAAAACCCCTTAGCTACACATGCTAATCGTGAGAACAACCTTTAGCTGTAAATACATTAAATATTTATACCAGCAGGAATTCCCGAAGCCCCAACTGATCTGACAGAGCAGATACAGGTCCTATGTAAGACCTTACATTGTTTTATTTACGACTTTTTTTAAATCTTATTATAAATACTTCTACTATGCATTATAAGCATATACTTTACTGATGATGCATACTTTTGGTTAGCCTATTTAATATTTAACCTCACATTAATCTAAATGTGTCTACAATTAATAAAGTAGAATCAGAATCGTCACAAACTCATATTCAAACTCTTATTCTGTTTTTCACAAAAACTCTGATGCGTACTTTAAAAATCCACTGTAAATGAAAAATGGAAAAAATATACCATCCGTGTACCACTATTTGCAACATACTGTGATGGAAAATAATCTTGCATACTACATAGAATGGGTAGTATGAGAACTGGAATTTAGAACAATGGATGACGAGATGATTAATGATTCCATTATTCTGGAAGCACATATAAAATGACAGTAACTCCACACTAACTCCTTTTAATTAAACAATTATTGCTCAGGCCCTTACGTCAGACAATAAACAGACATTCCAGATTAAGCGTCTCCCACATTTTCCATGTACTTTACTGCTTTTCCTCCCCTCTGCAAACCTTTTCCAAGAGGTCGCGTCGAGGATGGCTCTGGGTGGAAATTGCTTTTACAAACTGATCCAGGACCAGTTTTCCTATCCAACCATTCACCACCACAGGAGGTAGACGCAAACTGGTCTGATATCAGTATCTAATAGCAATTTCCACCAGAGAGAGGGGGGCGAATGACCAACCTGACTGATGGTGCTCATGGCCCTCATGTAGCTCTCATTTCGGGAGCGAAATTTGGGCGAGGCCAGCAGGCCAGCCGGGTCCAGACTGTCCAAACTGCGGTTGATTGAAACCTCACTCACCGCTCGCAAGTAGCTGTGACTCCGGATCTGCAGTTTGGGAGAGTGTGACTCCGTACTGATCCTGCAGAGAGAGAAATATACATTTAAAAACTCAGTACAGAGATTTATGAAATAGTACTTTTTTGTCTAATTAAATTTCTCAGCCAATCAAATGAGACTAAATTCACTACTTCTCAAACTGCTTCAGTTGGTAAATTTGTTTATACTGTATAGATAATCTAAATATACTACAAATAATTATTTTAAGATAATCAATTTTAAATGTTTATTTTGATTATATCAATGATACTGCTGTTGTTAAAGGGCCACGCAAGTCTTTTATTTATGTTTTACCTAAAACAAATAGCTACAAATAATAAGACAATAATCCTGTTTGTGTTTACATGAGATTGGGCAACCAAAGCCTTGAAATATAAACACAGAAACACATTAAAACATGAACACACACGCAAAGACAAACACACATTCTATCCCTGCAGGTCTAGTCAATCTTAATTATGGATGCTGCTCTTAAAATAGTATGTGGCTACTGCAAGAAAACACACATTACTCATTCTTCACTGAGTGAGGGATGTGGAGAGATAGAGAAAATGAAAATGCAGGAGACGTTCAAGAAAGAATTGAGATAGAAAGATTGAGATGAATTTGTGAATAATTTAAGGTAAGCAACATATATATTATACACTAAACAGTCTTGAGTACCGAATGTCCAAGTATGAGATGTTTAACTTTCTGAGGGGTGGCTTATATTCCTCCTGGATGGTTGGTAGGGTGTTGCTAGGGGGTTGCTATGACCTTTTAGCTGTTCGCTAGGGCATTTCTGTAGTGCTGCTAGGTGGTTGTTTTTTTCACCAACCAGAAAAGCCCGCCTCCAAGTCTTTAACATATTCTGGTCCCACGAGACGTTCCCTCAAAGTAAGTCTGTGAGGTTTTTCACACTTTTCATAAAACGAATCTTAACAAGCCGCACAATTTGATATTTCATTCACATCCACAGCACAAATCCTGTGGGATGAGTTCAATGCCAAGACGCAGGGGTTATAAACAAATCCCTCACCCTAAAGATGAGCAACAGCAGTAGTGATGTAAGCTTAGCAAACACGGCTTATAACAAGCACACATGCACATCTCGCTCACGCAGAGTCTCCAGGCCAGTCACTGATATGTGGTGTGGTCCTTAAGTGATCTAACCGAGGTCACGTTTCCGTGGAAACAAAGAAAGAGATGTCTGTCTGTAACGAGCACGGGCCTCGGGCGACTTAATCATGTAACTCAATGTGGCATAATACACTGCAATAAGAAACTGCATTTTTCCCCCATTTTTCTCAGTGTATGTGCTTGTTCATGTGTAAATGCATGAATGTCTAAATGCTTTGTATACTGTATTACTGTGTGCATATATAAATATATATTGCAATATAAATTATATATACATGTGTATTTGTTTATCCTTGTATATAATGTATATACAATAGAACAGCCTATTTTCATACGCTAGTATGATGTGCAATGGGCTAGTATGAAATAACTCTGCAAGGAAAAATTCTGCAGGAAAAATTCCCTTTGAAATGACTTTGTTCTACTGAATTTTTAATAAACGGGAGAGAGAAAGGATTTCAGTGTAGCGTTAAGAGTCTCAGGACACAGAAGGATTTGATAAGAAATCCCCAGCTCTGTGGAACGTGTATATGTGTTTGTGTGTGAACAGCGAGGGGTTTAAAGACTAAGCCCACACAGTCTCCAGAGACACTTCCTAACAGCACTTTAAAAGAGGAGTGTGTGGAACTCCTGGACAATAACATGTTTAAAATGACCCAAGGGAAGATGAACCTGTCCACTGAAAATGCMGACCGTATACAGGCTGTAAACATACATGTGTTTAATTTCCCCAGTGATTTCATGGGAACAATACGTTCAAGTTAATACTTTTTCTGTGCACACACACACACACACACACACACACACTCACTTGAGTGTGGTCATCTCAGTGAGGGAGGGTTGTGTTGCTTTCAGGTAGCTGGCTCTTCTGGCCTGGACATTAGGTGACGGTTTGGGGCTGCAGTCTGAGTCTCCACTGTCGTCATCTGCCATGGCTTTTATATAGCTGCCACTCCGCATCCGTCTGCACGGAATCTCATCATCCTGACCCCCGGATGACAATCCGCTCCAATCATCCTGAGGAACCTACAAAGAGAGAAAGAGAACGTTCACCTCTCAACACAAAATAACTGATCTGCCTGTAACACTTTCATAATTGAATCTAATAAAGCAATTAATAATGCATTAGCTGACAGTTAATTTATTAAGTATGATTGTTCCAACATTAGTAACGACACACTACCGTATATATAGAACATATATTTATAAACAGCTGTGAATGATTATGATTATGTAAATATATAAGGTTATGACTAATCTTCATACCCCACAAAAAGGCAAATAAGTTCTCACTTCAGTTATTCAGGTCATGCAAAGGCCTTTAATAATTAATAATTATGATTTATTTTTTAATAACAAAGTATTTTATTATGAGGCGCTACAAGCAATTTTAGTTGTTTGGTAATTTCCACGGTTTTTCCAACTTCAACTTCCATTCAACCCCTCCCGCCCACTCCACAGGCAGAACAAGACCCTGAACGTGTATAAAATAATTCACAGGCAGCAGGCATTCTGATTGGCTGAGAAAGAGTGGGCCGCTCCCTTATGTTTTTTTGCTGTGTACAGAGCTCATAGCTGTCACTCAGACAGGTGTGATTTCTTACAACAAAGATCGTTGTGACACCAGCTCGGTGGCAGAGACACTTTATGCATATAATTAAAAAAGAGTTATACTATCTAAATAATATTATAAACCATTTTCAAGTAATTTACTGCTAGTTACTACTTTTTTTAAGTTTAACAAATTATATAGCAAAGTTGGCAAACATTATATATAAATCAATATTAAAGCATTTCCAGCTGTGTTCATAAAACAATGCTTTTATAAATGCATGAATAATTCAGGAATTTTGTTTTATAAATGATTCATTTTATTTCAACTAATACATTCTAAAATGCGATTCTAAACTTTTACTTCAGAAAACTTCCCTGACCAGCAGAACTACAGATGACAACTATTAACTGCTAACAGTTTCTGCACAGTAAGAAAATAACCCTATAGTTCCTTTCCACATTTACTTCATAACATATCCATTGTCTTCTAATGACAAACCATCTAATACACTCCCACAAAGCTAAAAACTCATACTGACACTGTACACATGGCCTTACGAACCCATAACCACCCAATAACATTCAAGCGCAATCTTGTGTAACCACATCCTCAAGTAATCTTCAGCACAACCGGTAACCTTTGGCTCAAACATTACCAGGAAATGATCACAGAAACATTTTACACCCACTTACACTACTCATGTATGATGCACATAACGTGCCCTTTTCGAACCCTCACCTCAAATGCTCCTCACCTCTCTGTGATGAATAACAATCATTTCATATTATCCAGCATGGCTTTCCTTCCTTTAAAATCAACCAACATTTTGGTGGCCACTGAAGGAGAGCTAGTGAGCCCTGCTCCGGTCCCTCTAAGCGTTGCGTGTCGCATGCTAACGCTTGCGACCGCAATTCTTTCACACGTTCCCCTTTTCACACGCTCTACCAGGGGCCGAACCCAACAACCTATCTTCCATCACTGAAAAGAGAACGGAAGCGTAAGAGAGAGAGAGGCACACAAAGAGAGATATTGTTCAGGCCAGGGAAAGGATCCACTTTTTAAAGAGTAGAGGATGGAAATGAGCAAAGAATAAAGAGAGGGAGGGAGACGTTGAGGAAACAAGCCTGAATTGTTATTTTATGGGCTCTGCTTGAACACCAGGGTTGCTATAAGGACGACTATAGAGTAACCACAGGCATGCTGGTGACAACAACGTCTGGACTTATTCAGTGCACTTACAGTACAATTAAGCTAACTCTATTAGCAGATAGCTTCCCTTTATTACAGATGGTTACTGAGATAAGGCAGAACTCCAGGAAAAGAAAATGTGCCAAACTGCCATTTTTACTTAGTTCATTATCTGTACCTTCTTCTCCCCTTACCTCTCTCTCTCTTTCTGTGTTTGTCTCAGACACACACACACACACACACACACACACACACACACACACTGCTCTGTACTGTAAATTTTCTCTCACAACATTCATCTTCATCAATTTAGGGTCAAAATTATTTCATTACATAATATTTATGTTTTTGACGCTTTTTTTCCAAACCGACAGTGATTCAAGACATACAATTTATTCAGCGTTCCCTGGGAATCAGCCCATCAACCTTTGCACTGCTCTACCAACTGAGCTACATAAACGCTTCATTTCATTGCTCACAATTATGTCACTGCTCTATATTATACATTTACAGTGTGCTTTCCCCTGAGCCGGCTCTTCCTCTCATTTCACACATCTTTTCTACAGCTAACACAGCTGAATACAGCAGATCTACTATTAACATCTAGCACTCAACAGAACAGTGACCTGGCAACCTCCAGTGATTTAATAGCTGTCAATCTGAACTAGAGGGACATATAGCTAAAGGGCGACTGCTGAGAATCTTTTTGACTGTATAGCTATTATAAAAATCTGGTATTTTTACTGTATTTAACTTACCAACTGCAGTTCATATAGTTTTTAACTCTTATGTTTAAGAGACACTAAAACAAGTTGCATAATTGTATATTGCCACCAAAATCATCATTGCAAAGCCTTAGCATGAACACAGCTTCTGTTTTTATTTAGTTTTTCTAAGTTTTTCTTCATATGATTGACCTTGACCATATTTACCACAGTTTTTCTGTCCTCTCTTCAGTTCAGCTTTATCCTTTAGTTTCTTTTGCCTAAGACTAAATAACTGTGTCACAAAGGAATGAACAGAGAGAGAGAGAGAAAGAGAGGGAGAGAGAGACAGAGAGAGCATCTGAAAGAATAAATGGTCAAATCTATTTTTCTCTTAATCTTCCCTCAAACAGCCACTGATCTCCAGGGCTGCAGGCTCAAATTTTTCCCTTCTTTCTTTTATTCGTTTAAGATCTCAGCATCACACAGCCTCTGTCCACAGCTAAGAAAACAAAGCACATTTCATGGACTCTGAATTAATTTTAATCTATCACATTCAGTGGTGATAAAACACGGTGGGCGTGACCATATGTTCATGCATTCCAACACATTTGCATTCTAACACACACACATGCATGCAATACGTGTGACGTGCGATGCAGTCACGCTGTTCACAAACATGCAAACACCGCAGGAAGACCATGCGCTGTAGGACAGGAAGTATGGAGAGGTGAAGCGAGAGATGAAAAGATGTCACACCTTCAAGGAATATGAAATGTCCAAATGCACAAGCCTCCTCAGCACAAATCCATCAGGTCCTCAAGCTGACCTGATGATAATGATGGTAATGATAATGATGATGATGAAGATCAAGACAGCTATGACGATGGTGCTGCTCGACACAAAATTCTCTCTCCTACCTGTAAAAACTGGCAGGTTCGTCCCTGCTGGCAAGTCTGTGCTTTGACTAGGGCTTTATCGATATTGACTGTGGCCTTTTGGTACACCTCCCGGGCCCTGCTCACCGTCAGCGTGCTGGACCAGGAGCTTTTCTTGACCAGCGGCACGGCCTGGTCCACTGGCATTGGGCCACTGAAAACCAGAGCGCCTCCTGTGGTGTTGGAGCACGTGGAGCAGCTTCCGACGTCGTTGTTGCTCCGCGAGGTCTTGAGAGACGAGCGGCCACCTCCTAGCGTGTTGTAGCTCTGGCCTAGAAAGTAGTGGGACTGAGATTTGTCCGGATGGCGACCCATGGTCATGACTCCAGAAGGTTGATGCTGGTGGTACAGGCAGATCTCTCTGTCCAAAGTGTCGTCCGAGCTCCAGTAACCGGAGCCAGGTGTGCGTGCGCGGGGTTTGGGCTCTGAGCGACTCCGCTCCTTACTCTTCCCCCGTTTGTTGCTAGACGACTTGTGCAGGGTGCTTACAGTAGATGTGGAGACGTTAGGGTGGGAAGCAGCGGTTGCCATAGCGTCCGCTGGGATGGTGGGATCATTGCCGTTGATGCTACGTTGGGTGGGACCCTCCAGGGAATGGGACTTGGTGAACAGCTTTTGGACAGAATGTACAAGGTGACGTATACGCCCAGGACTGTCGCTGCGTTGGTGCTCAAGTGCCACTGTGCGTTTGTATTGCAACGTGTGATAGCCGTCCTTCCTAACTGGTTGCTGCTGGTCGAACTGTTCCAGCAAGGATGGGGGAAGGCCAGATGAGCCACATGAGCCACACCCATTACGCCCAGCCACGCCCCCTGGTCCAACGTAGGGAACTATGGCACCTTCATCCTTCAGCTCGTGATGCGAGCCATGGCGCCTAGGAAATGTACTGCTGGCCAGATCGGACTGACATCCGTAGTAGTCGTGGTCAGTTGGGTGGGCGGGGCTAAAAACATAAGGGCATCGGTCACGGCGGAGGGTCAAAGAGTCATAGGAGGGGTCACAATGTGTGAGTGTGTGGTGGTGACTGCGACTGGAGGACAAGCCTTTCATCGTCATCCTGGTAACGCTCCCTCTCACAGCCTCATCCACACACACTGAACCTACTGAAGAAAGACAGGCAGACAGAAGGAGTTTGTGAGAGAGAGACGGAAAGACAAGATGCAGAGAGCAATGAAGAGAAGGAATGGATATGAAGGCCAAATATGTAAAGGAATGAAAAAACATTAAGAGAAAAGAGAAAGACAGAAAGAAAGAATTAATATACATTATTGGTCAACATATATTGTTAACACTGTAACACTTTGATGCAAGGTTTTGACTTGAAAAGCAATTATTAACTATTTAGGGTAGATGTTACACCTAAACCCCTACAGATGATGACCTTTGACCCTTACCTGTAATCTTATATGAATGTCTTCATTATATAGCCTTTTTTATATTGATAAAATATATACATTTTAAAATGAAATGACATAAGTAGTAAAATACCTTTCGAATATTTACCAGTATTGTCTATTGAATTAAACAGCTGGATGACAATTTAATTTAATTAAATAAAAAGACTGGAAAAGAATACATTCTTGTATTAAAGTAAAAAAGGGACATGAAGATATTTTGTTTGTGATGTAATGGGTTGTTTCAAAGGGTTAAAGGAGGTTTTCACACTGCCAGCGATTAAGCTGATGTTGGTCTTTTCCACTCGGCTGCATCCAACAGTTTCAGACAGCTAGCCACTGTCTTTATTCCCATTGGACGTTACCGTATCGCATCACAGCTCATTTGCATTAGACAGAACTCAGTTTTGTTGTATTACCACTAGTTGCTGCCACTCATTTTTAAAAGCAGTTCACAAAAGAATGAGCCAGTAGCCTGATCACTGATTTAGTGTCAATTTAAAACTGAACATCTAATACAATAGTAATGTCACTTAGTATGCTAACATTAATGTACTAGCTAACATTAGCTATCAAAACCTCTCCAGGCCTGGCTCAACAAATAACGGCGAAGACACATTAGGAATAAAAGGAAGGGATTGACACATTTTGCCCTTCATTCAGTTAAATCCTGTTCACTGTGACAAAATGAGAAATCAGTCTTTCATGCTTAAAGTCATTTGAGAGGCTGTGTATTCATTAAGAGCATTTACAGATGCAGGAGAAACCATACTGAGATCAATGACCAAACTGAGATTAATCTAGCAAGATCAATTCTTAACGCTTATACTGTACGTGAACATCAAGTGTATGTGTGAGCATGCTTAATCACTCAGACACACTCTCAGCTGTGCAGCAAACACACAGAGATTCCTCATCACAGAGACTGTGTGTGTGTTTGTGTGTGTGTGTAGGTGTGTGTGTTTGTTAAGAGACCATAGACACAAAAGCACGGAAAACTATCATCTTCAAATTAATATTACTTTTTACACATTCTCACCTCACCCACAAGCCTGTGTGGTGACTCTTGCCTGACATTGTCACTGTGATATTCCATTTTCTCTCTCTCTCTCCTTCTCTCCCTGCCTATTTATCTATCTGTCGTTCTGTAGTCCCTCTTTCCTCTCTTTCTTGTTTAATATTTTTTGGCTTTGTAGGGCAAACCAGAAGCATAAGACTGAACCGAAGATGTAGAAAACAGATGTAAAAAAAGGATAATTAATCTTTTCATTTCCTTTTATGTCTTTGGTGAGAGATAAGCTAAAAAGTCAAATTACTATTCTACAAAGACAAGAGACACAAAGCAAATACACAGACAGCGACACACACAGACAGACACACACACACACAGACAGACACACACACACACAGACAGACACACACACACACACACACAGACAGACACACACACACACACACACACACAGACAGACAGACAGACAGACACACACACACACACACACACACACACTGCTTTGAAAAATGCAAATCAGTGTGTGAGCACAGGTTCACATTATTAACATCAGCTAAATGTGTTAATGTAAATGAAAATGGGCCTCAGTTGTATTTGTCACACACTTTTTACCAGTTCTACAATTCTGAATTCATTCATTGAGGTTGTGGGATCAATTCCCAGGGAATGCATGAACTGATAAAATGTACAGCTCAAATGTATTACGAGTCATTTTGGATTAAAGCATCTGGCAAATGCATAAATGTAAATGATTTATCTCTGCCCACATATTAATAAAGAAATGTGTGGAGTTTGATTCAATTATTTATCTTTTATCTCTTTCATGATATGATGGATTATAAACAAAATGCATAATTACACCAGAAAGACAGTGTCTGTGCTTCTGTGTGTGTGTGTGTGTGCAGAACAGCATGATACATCTTCATAATTGCTCATATATAAATTGTTGTAATGCATGGGCTCATTCATTACTCCCTTAAGCCCCAGATGTATCTTAGTGGATCTCAAATGTGTGTATGTTTATTGTGTATTTGCTTGCACACTTCATTTTATATGCAGTCCAAATTATCTTCAGACCTCTAATTACAATCAATGTCTATTCTCTGACTTATTAAAGAAGATTGAAGATAAATATCACTTTTGGAGCTACTGCTCATACCTGGGGTCAGGACTATGAATAGACCCCCAACCCTGAGTATTCAACTTTAGAAGGTGCAGGACACATCACTTAAATTACACATGGATGATGCCTTAAATTGTGTGCTCAGGCTTACACTGAAGAAAGGACCACAGCTATACTTATAAACCAAAATATTACAGAGTTTTTAGGGGAGGCCCTTTTGACTTCGGCTGTAAACAACCCACACAGAACATCCTAGCAACCACTCTGAATACCTTAGCAGCCACATACAATATAAATGTGTTAAATAACACTCAGAACACATCAGCAACTTCATAGCAACACCCTGGCAACCACCCACACCACCACACATCATACCAGCTCTTTGTGGAATGTTCAAATCCAGATTCCACATTTTACATCTTTCCATACTACTTTTTGCTTTTCATTTGAACCCCTCCATCTTGGAGTGACCTTGAGGCTCTTGGTGCTCTTTCCATTTCTTTCTTTAGTGGACGCTTCTCTCTCTGCCTCCCTCTCTTTCTCTATTTCACTGAAGTACGCTTTGAAACATAATCAAACTACGCTGACAGATAACACAGACTGATGAGACTGATGAAAGTAATTACACTGACTGTCATAATGAGAGCTAAAGCCTGACACACACACACACACACACACTTCTTTCTCCAGATCTTTGCGATCAAAGAAAACAAACAAGTGAGAGTGTGTGACACAAACAGAGTGGCTGTGTGCAAAGAAAAGCTCCGTAATCACACTGTCAGATTTTAGCACAGCTAAATGATTTCAGAGAGTAAACACAAACAGCTCTTTCAGTCTCTTCTGTGAAGAATAACCAACAACATCTTCCAGACTGAGCCATTAGCCCAAGAAAACAGATGACGGGTTCAATTTAAAGACCCAATGATATCATAATTGGAGTTTTGTGGCTTTTGGTTTATCACTGACAGACATATGTGAGCGTAGTCCTTAAAGTTAATAATATAAACATTTAGCTAAATTTACAGTCTTTCGTGATACAAATTACTGACAATTTATCTTGTACTCTGAGGTGTACAGAACATATTTTCCCAATAATAGGTCTGTAGAATATAAATATCACATATAACCAACTAGCAAATTATGTGATGGCCGTGTCTGATTTCAAAAGCACCTGCACACTCATTTTTA
Source organism: Ambastaia sidthimunki (assembly GCA_036877625.1). Lineage (NCBI taxonomy): Eukaryota > Metazoa > Chordata > Actinopteri > Cypriniformes > Botiidae > Ambastaia > Ambastaia sidthimunki. Next base: position 16,750 of record JAZGTK010005580.1, read on the forward strand.
ACACTGACTTGGCTGCATTTGAACAAAAAAAGTTCATTTAAAAGTATGAACAAAACATGTTTCAGACAAGACACCAGAATTGATTTTCTTCAAAACATCAGTTAAAAAAAACTTTTACATTTTAAGTAGTTGTATGATTGTAAATAAAATGCTATGCATGACATGTAACAATGAGACTGGGGGTTTAGGCTGGTGTGTTCATTAAAATAACCACACACACAGTGTAGACAACTTCCTGAATTTGGTTTTTAAAAAGTCATGGCTGTGCACCAATTCACATACCTGTACTAAACACCTATAGATTAGTATATAGTATGTTTGCCAGTAGTACACTACAACTTTCCCCTTCACTTCTTTTGGAAGTCCATGAACATTGAGGAATAATAACACATTGTGTGTGTTTTCATGCCACAAATGCCCCAATCTCAAAGGAACCCCTCCTTTTCTGTAACACAAGGGCTTGGGGGTTATAATATGGATGCGCAGATACACATTTCGAAAATCCACTGTATGCCATCCAACAACACACCATCTGGGCACCTTTGGCTTCCTGTTTTCCTGTTGGGATGGACTAATTCCAATCCACTAAACCTCTGTGGAATTTGAACCTGTGGAAATCAAATACTCATTCATAAAATTCTACAAACAGTTTAGTGACTTTCAACACTTGCCAGCGTTTTAAATGTAGATCTTTATTCACCTTATTAGGTAAAACTAAAAACACATTTTCCTCATCACAGTAGAGCTTCAACCTTGCTTTACTCAGAATAAGAGCTTTTAGTTCTTTGAATGACAGATAATTATGTGGAAGTCCAAATACAACTCAGAAATATAAAGCTGCAAAGATTTCTCTCTTGAACAGCCTTGACGTGAAACAAACCATATTTCTAGTCGCCGTTCAACAAACCTCAAAGCTCTGTGCATGTAACCAAATGTAAAGCTGTAAACCGCATTAAGGGAAAAAAAAACTAGAAAGTCCCCCGATTACAAAAAAGCCCCTTTTCTGTTTCAAACCACGGTGACCTTGCACCCGTTTGTACCGAAACAACATACTGTTCTGACCAGAGAGTAATTTTCTCTCATTTTTCCTTTTAATAAAACCCAATAAAGACGACTATAAATAAAGGGGGGAACCGAATGTCGTTTTTCTCGTCTCCATAGCAACAAGTGTTTTTCCCCCATCGCCTCACGACAGGAAGCACATTACGCTTAAACTCGGCTCATAAAGAGCTGGTGAAAAACTGATTCTCAGTGTGAAAATGCAAGTTGCCATTTCGGTAACGGGGTTAAGACAGAATGGCAGGACCTGTGTGCGTGAGAAAAAAGGCCTTTTTCAGTGTTACTGCCATTTTGTAAAAATATGACAATGTGATTCGGCATGCTAGAAATTATAAATGACCCGTATGTGGCTGTACGTGCATGAGTTTGTGTGCGATTGTGTGTGCGCACGTCAGCTCTGTTTTGTGTGTTGGACGGTGTGTGATATGTACAGTTGGCTGAGAGGGCAATAACAAGCTGCTGATTGGGCTGACGAAAACCATCAGGATCAAACTGACTCGTGGAGCAGAGCTACAGTCTGACACAACACAAACTACACCCAACAGAAGACACTACATGCAATCCAAACACTGCACACAACAGCTACAGAGTACAGATTTCACATTACAAACTACACAAATACAGTTCATTTTGAAAAATGCTCTCACAAAATGCTCAGTTCTCACACGGGAAAATGTAACATGTGTTACACTAAATTAATCTGAGATTGCATAATCAGATGAGCTCTTTACTGACTGTTAATTCTCATTAAAACCAAACACCAATTATAAAATTTAAATGAGAAACAATGCCAACTTGGACATGAGAAAAAAACAAAAAAACATAGCAATATAAAACAACGATTCACTTAATGCAAATTCAATTGTGAGGTTTTAGCATTAGCAGAACATTAGCAGAAGCTTAGCATGCTACAGTCAAAAGGTGAATAACCAGATAAGATTGACACAAGTTTCTCTCCATCTCTCTTTCTCTGTCTTCTAATACCACACCATCTCTTCAGTGTCTTAGCATTAGCACAGACGTGTGGGACAGTTTAACTTTTAATACCTCACAGGTTAATAGACTGAACTCTTTGTGGTCCCCGACAGAAGAAGTGCAGACATGTCATGATAAAGTCGACCTCTATTAAAAGACCAAGATAACAGACAAAATGAGACTTCCTAATGTCAAACTGTAGACTTCAGTTCCTAGACAGAGAGTTGCTTTTGAATGTCAAGCTGATAGTGTGTGTGTGTGAGTGTGTGTGTGTGTGTGTGTGTGTGTGTGTGTGTGTGTGTGTGTGTGTGTGTAAACAGGTTTGGCTATTCTTGTAAAGGCCAAATGTTTTAAATATTCTCACAAATATAGTAAACACAGACTTATGGGGTTATTTCAAATGGTACTCACTATATTAAAGGCCAAATCAGGCCAAGTTTAGCTTTAAGGTCAATGTTGACTAGAATAATCGTCATTATCCAAATATAAAAAATATGCCTATGAGAGAACCTTACTAATATTTCCAAAGATATGTGTCTGAGACATGACATCAACATACAAAAAAGGACTGAGTAAGGATGTCAATTTTGAGTGTTCATTTAATTCTTATAGTCTAGCTGGAGAAAATAACACCATAAAACAACAGAGCAAACAGGGGCTCTAGACTTCATGTGCAACCAGATCTACTTTCCTGCCTGCAAAACATCACGTCACACAGGAACAAATACACACAGTTTCTTTATTAGCACGTCCATCAAACTGCAACACACAACATACCACACACACTCAACCTGGAGTGTCAGAACAGAGTATCAATCATGTTCTGATCAAATGCACAGATAAACTATTTCAAATCCAGTGAGCAGCATTATAAATAAAATACAGCCTCATGTGACCAGTTTGGGATGCTGTAGTCTACATAGACAACTTTGTGAACTACAAAGTACAAGAGAAATGCAACCCACAAAGGATTTTAAAAAGGTTTGATGTTAGTTTTTGCATGGATTATATTTATTGATTTCTATGCAATGGATTCTGGGATTGATTTTACTATAACAATTTAGCCCAACAATTTGGCCAAAAGATGGTATTTTAGAAAGACAATATAATATAATATGGCATATTTTTGTAATATGGTGGTTTTAAACAGAGCTATACTATGATGTTTTATATTAGATCTTTGTTGCAAAGCACTGGGTCTCTGTTTGCTCTCTGCAGGAGGGGTTTGACTGGCAGGTCTGTTAACATGTTATGACACTACGGAAAGCCGCCACGCTTTACTTAGGATGACTATAGACAAGCCTCTCTGCAGAGAAAGAGAGGGAGAAAATAGGAAGAGCGGGATGAGTTACAGGAGAGGTAGAAAAGAAGGGATGAGTTGGTAGAGAAAGAAGAAGAGGAGGGTGTAATAGTCTTGTTTCCTTTTAAAGCAGTGTGACATCATTACCCTGTTTGTACTGTACAGCTCTCAGTGTGTCCCTGTGGCTGTAGCTTTTATCATGCCATCCTAATGCCCTGTGATGCCATCAATAGGTGATGATCAATGAATCGGAATAAACTTTGGATCTCATGCTCTGAAATGCAACACAGAACTGCCTGAGGCTACATTTTGTTAACACAGAACTGAGCAGATATTAGACATTACACTAGACAGCAGACATTACACAATGTACAAAGGATTAATACATAAAAAGGCCATTTGTAAAATGCGACTCTTTCACACAAAAAAATGTGTTAACGAGGCCACCGGTCTAGAGCACTTCAGCCTGTTTGCTGTTCATCGAACGTCTAGTTAAGCATGAAGTGTTATGACTGGTTAAATTAAATTACCAGGTTGATGGGCCCACGTAAGGGAACTGATCAACCAGGTTTAGACAATTCCATGCTTGTGACAGCCGTGTTGGTTTATGTATTTAAGTAAAATTTCTACTGAACAGAACAAACTGGTTTCAAAACAACCTTTATTTAAAAAATAGCTGGCACATGTTTATGTAAAAACTCATTCTTTTATACAAGGAAAAGTTTCTTACATAAAATCTGATTATTCCCTCATATAGCACCTAATGAACAACATTTGGACACTCTGTCCAGGAAACTGATGATGTCAGTTCATCACCTCATTTCCTGTAGACAGCAGCTCAGTGCTTTCAGCACTGAATAGTGATTTAGCCTAATAAGCTTCGTGACTCTCGCCAATGAGGTGTGAAATCCAGACTTTACCAAAAAAAAAGCGTAAATGGGGTTTTAATTTCTTTATTACTTCTACGTGCAAACGGGACAGAGCTGCAACTGTAAATGCCAAACAGCTCCAAACACACCGAGAAAAAGAAAAACACTCACTTTGAGGAGTTAAACTTGTTCCAGATCAAATTAACTGCTGAAAATTTGTGTGTCAAAAATGAGGCCAATGGTGGGAAAATGATCATTTCATAACCTATTTTACACCCCGGAACACGAGGGAAAGGAACAACTAATCATTGTTTTGCAAATGAGGTAATTATTTTGGGTTAATGGACTGAAATGCTCAAAGCCACAAGGTCCCGCTGTCTTAAAAACTGTTGCACTTTCTTAAGAGGGAGAGCAAGAATTAATATGACTAATTTATATTTCAATCAAGTCAACAACTCATTAACATTCATTTGAATAATGCACAGTTCCAAGTGGTTCAAATGATATAATATGAGGCAATTATAACTACTGAGCCTTCATTTCATTTGCCAGCTATGGTGAACATTTGGACTCATTGGAAAACATCGAAGAGTGCCATTTAACTTTAGTTTAAAGGTCATTTTTAATTTGGTAAATTTGTTTTAATGACACTTTTACAGCTGCTGTTTAAATAGAAACAAAGTAAAGCACAAGGATCCCATCTAAGAGCTTCCCCTTTAATTTCCCCCCATTCTAAAATCTTATGTCTGTACTATACAAAATACAGTTAACAGAGAACACACGCGCACACATAAAATAATAATCTACCTAAATTACCATGTCTTCATCCCTCTCATTCACTCCAACTGACTCTGTATCCGTGGAGACGCCGCTACACCATCGCTCTTTGAAGTCTTCCTCCGGGCTTCTTTTCAAATATCACTCATTTTGTGAAAGCAATTGAATTTTCCTTGGCAGTGGTCTGTTAAACATTAACCCTGCCAGATCCATTGATATTCCGAACGTGGCGCTCCAAGTCCTGTTCTGTTCTTCCCAAACTCCAGCCCCGGTTCCCAGAGCACAGTTGGAGCAAATTGGCTCAGAGTCTGTTTCTCACTGCATTGGATTCAGTGTGTACTGTATTACAGCTCTAAGGTCTTTATTTGGAGCTGAACGATGATACTTCTAACATCAAAAAGCTGAAGAGACAAAT